>RJWJ010010774.1:0-46117 GCA_004363605.1 Indri indri | reverse complement strand
CGGGCATTAGATGCAAGCCGGCGCCCACTGCTAACACTCGGCCTGCTCCTGCTCCTGCTCCAGCTGCCTGCAGTCTACGCCCAGCAAAGGGCACAGCAGCCTGCACTAGTCAGAGCATTCGACATGCAGTGGTCACCTAAACCTTGCCATGTCCCTGTGAGGCAGGCATCATGATCACCCCCATGAGGAAACTGAGGCCCAGAGAGGTTGAGTGATTTGTCCAAGGCCACATGGCTAATAAGTGGGACAGCCAGAGGTCAAAGCCAGGCCACGCAGTGCCAGCGTCCGTGTTTTCAGCCACTTTGCCCCACTAAGCTGACGGCGCCGTGCTCCTCTGCTGCCTGGAATGCTCTTCCCCTTTGATGGTGGCGATCGTTAGTTTTATGCGTCAATTTGGCTAAGCCACAGTACCCAGATATTTGGTCAAACATTATCGTAGGTGTTTCCATAAAGATATTTTTCAGATAAGATAAACATCTAAATCAGTAGACTCTTTGTAAACCAGATGACCCTCCCCAATGTGGGTGGGCCTCATCCAATCAGCTGAGGCCTTAAGAGAAAGAATGACCTCCCCAAGGAGGAGGGATGCTACCAGCAGATGGCGTCTGGACTCGGCCTGTAGCTCTGCCCTGGGTTTCCAGCCTGCCAGCATGCCCTGCAGACTTCGGACTTGCTAAGCCTCTACAATTGCATGAACCAATTCCTTAAAATAAATCAACCTCTCTCTGTTTCTCTACCCGCCCCACTCCTGGTTTTTTCCTTCTGTGACGTCCCTTCCACCAGTAATCAAGGTCCTTCCCCACTGGTAGGATTCCTTACTAGCTGGGTGATCTTCAGGCACACGGGTTAACCTCCCCAAGCCTCAGTTGTCTCATCTGGAAAATGGACATCATAATGCAACTCCCCCACCGCCCAGGGACGCCACGAGATAAAGTATCTGCAGTGCAGGGAACGGCTGCCCCACACATGGTGAGCGCCCTGCGCACTGCTCTTCTTTCCTTGTCACTCAGGAGTCTTGAAGCCTGTCTCCCCGTGTGCACAGAAGCACATGGAACTCGCTTAGGACACCGAAGCTTGGAAGAGATTAAGGTTTTCGGAATTACAACTGGCATTGCTTCTAAGCCCAATCCTCAAATCAGCCGTCATCCCAAAACACAGGTAAAAAGCGAAACGTCCAGCCCGCGCCTCCCGGCTGCAGGCATCCGACTGTGACGCAGAGTGGGGGTGCTGCCGGTGCTGGAGGAGGGGCCGGAGGGCCGAGGGGAGAGCCCTCTGGTTTGTTTGCGTGCTTCGCTGCGTCCGTCATGGCCAAGGCCCCCGCCCGTCCTCCCCTACCGGGGAGGAAGACACCTGCGGGATGACGGAACCGACGAGGGAACAGATCTTGCTTCACAGAAACTTGCTGTGCCGCCCCTCTCTGCTGAGCACGCCTGGGACCCCCAGGGGCCCCTCAGAGGCGCTGGCGCGGCCGGGGCGGTGGGGGTGCGTGGGCGGGGGGGGGGGCGGCGCCCCTACCTGCTGGGCCTGCTGCAGCAGCTCCATGCGCTCCCGCAGGATCTGGCTGTCGAACTCGCGGCTCTGCCGCAGGATCTGCCTGCGCACCTTCTCCACGGCCGCCTGCAGGTCGGCGCGCTGGCCCTCGCTCAGCGCCTCGCCCGCCTTCCGCCCCGGCTCCTGCTGCAGCGCCGTGTACAGCGTGGCCTCCAGGTCCTGGATTTTCTGAGCGGCCCAAAGCACACAGACAGGTGAAGGTGACAAAGAGCGGGCCAGTGACCACCAGGAGGGAGTGGGGCACGCAGGGGCCACGCGGAGTGATGAACAGCCCCGGGGCAGGCGATACAGGTGTCCCTCGGCCCTGGGCACGTGTTATCGAGAGCATTTTTTGCTCTATTAAACCCAGACGCCCTGCTCTGTGCAAGGGGGGACGAGGGCAAGAAGAAGAAATAATCATAGCCTCCCCTTAAAATGTGCACCTCAAACAGAGGTTCGATCCACCTGGTTTTTATTTTACCTTTGGTTTCCACTTTATTCTCTTCAGGAGGTTTGGGGACAAACCTCCCCTGTTGTCATGGGAACCAATGGGAAAATATGTCTCAATTTGCACACATTTGGTTTTCAGTTGCGCTAGCAATGCAACTTCAGGCCAAAGCAAAGAGCTTTAATCACCGCCCCCAGCAAGACACCCTCTGTTAGCAAAGCCGAATGGGACATTAGTGGTCGGTCCTCGTGAAAGTTCCACATTTTATTCATTAGAGGATGTTACTTCTCAACTTCACAGCAAAACACTTAAATTTAGTTACCTTATAAAGATATCTAGGGACAAACGTGAGAATTACTCTCTCTTCTGCCTCCCTAAACCCCCACCCACATCGCTTACTGAAGAGCAGCTACTTCTCTTCGAAGGATCCACGGATGATACATCAATGTGGACAGAAACTGCCACTGAGGCGGGGTTACCCCGCAACCCCGTCACGGCTGCCTGCTCCTCAGTCTCCTCTGGCTTCAGCGGCTGCTCTAACTCCCTCCTGGGCTCCCAGCTGTCTTGGACCAGACTGATTTTAACCGACAGGCTTTACCACCTTTGCCTCTGCTGCCCCAGCGGTTGCTCCTGATCAGAAGGCTGGAGCCTGTCTACAGGCAGCACTGTGGGTCCCCATGTGGGCTCCACATGGGGCAGGAGCTCGCTGGTGCCTGCTGGCTCACCCCTCCCCATCCAGCAGCGGAGCTCCCAGGAGACCCCCATGTGGCCAGCTTCCAGATGGAAACCCGCTACCCAATTCTGGAAGCTCCAGCCCCGCCTCACTCAGTTCTCAGTCTGCTGTACGGCAAAGGAGCACGGGCTTGCATCCGGCACCTGCTGTCCACCAACCTCTCCGAGTATCTTACTCCCCTGACCGTTCCTAATCATCTAGTGCCATGTCAGAACTCCTATCTAGTCGTGTGAAACCCACTGGGAGGCTTTGGGACATTTTTTGGATGTCAGTGCAGCTCCTACATGGAGGCAGCACCAGTACCCAGAGGGGTCTCCTCTCAGAACCAGCACCCTGGCACTCCCTCGGGCCTTCCTGCAGATGCCACCTACACAAAGGAAGGCTGCACCCCAAGGCATCCCAAAATGTGTTTGTGAAACACCAGTTCTGCAAGATGTTCCTTGAAGACAGGGTCCCAAGACCCAGTGAACTTGGCAAACTGCTTGCTCACGTTCCTCTTGGAGTCTCAACCCATCCTTTAGCATATCAAGGACCCAAAAAGCCTGCAAGAGTTTTCCAAACTTATTCTGTTACACCACCCTTTTGGTGGGTCCCAAGTTCCTGTAACATCTCCTGAAATTGCATTCTTCAGAGTTTTTTGGGAAATGGTAAGGGAAGGCAGGATCGTGTGACGGGGACAGCCTGTTCTTTGGGGTGTTTGCAAAAGGACCAACTCTGGCTGAAATCAAAGACAACCAAAAAGATTAAAGAGGGCAAAAGATGGCCCAGAGTATAGATAAAAATGTTTGAGGCAAAGACATAAAGTGTAACTATAATGTTTGTACCCTCACAATACGCTGGAATAAAAAAAAAATAAAAAAATTTAAAAAAAGTTTTCATTTGTTAATTGCCCTCAACACTGTTGAAATGTCACGTGCCCATAAGTAACAACGGAGAAGGAAAATGTCGTGTCTTGATAAGGCTTAATCCACTCTGATCCTCCACGTCCCTTGCTCCTGGCCCCGTGGGACTCAAGTCTCAGAGCCTTGACAGGGCCCAGGGTCGGCGACGTGGACCAGCCTCTGGAACCTCCTGTCCGTTTGCACTAAGCCCAGGCTATCTGCTCTCTGTCTTCCTGGAGCCTCTTTTGGAAACTAGGGCTTGAAAGTTGTTTTTTAATTACTGACTCTGCATTTCTTAGGTGCAAACCCATTTTGTAAAATGATTTTAACTACAAATGATCTGGGAAAAGATTTGCTCAAGACTTTGTATTCTACCCTAACCTGTCCATATAAGGAGCAGAATTGAAGTCTAAATTCTTTGCTGTGGGGACACCTGGAAATGTGCATTATCTCACTCAACGCCCACCAGCCCCATGGGAGAACTTCTCCCAGTGCCAGAGCACTTGGCTTTGAGCATGAGGACATGTGAACCTGAACATCATCCCACTGTACTTTGATCGCCAGGAAGCCCAGCACCAATTTTGTGACCCAAACACAACAATGCATAGGATAGGACTTCATAACTGTCACTTTTGTTCTGATAGTCATCTGGTGTCACCTCATTGTTTTACCTCTCTGTTCTTTTGTGACCAGCTCTTTGTCCTATTTATAGGAAAACTCGATTCAGGTCAACTTTCAGTACAAATAAACGAATATTTAAGTATAAACAGACATATCAGAAAGACTGTTTCTTCCCATTCATCTCAAACGATTACTAGAATTTAATAAGCATGTCTAAGAAAATCATCAAAGGAATTTTGAATATTTTTAAAATCGCAATTGATTTGGAAAAAGTGACGGTGGGTATGGTCATTCCAGCTGCAGCATGGAGATGGCATTTTTATCACGCCCGCATGGCCTCAGGAAGACCCTAAATGCAGTTTCAGCCCTGAAGGAAAAAGCAGCCTCTACTGTGGAGTCAAAGAGCCAAAGCATCAAACCCACTTCCGGTCCTACCAGGTAAGCCTGGTCGAGGGCCTGCTTCCTGTAGTCCAGCTCCTCCTCCAGGTAGCCCTTCTGCCTGCTGAACAGGTCCTGAGAGAGAGGGAGGCGCCCGTCAGGGACGATGGTCAGCACGAGAACAAAGCCAACTAACTACTCTCCTTCGCTAGAGAGTAGCAGTGTCACCGCACTGGGGACGCTCGGGTGAGAAGGGACGGGACGCTCTTCCCTGCCTGCTCCCCTCTGGACACCCCAGCAGGAGCCTCACTGACTGGGGCTTCCCTCACAGCCACACCTGGGAGCCATGGTCCACGCTGCCCGAGCCCTTCCTGCTCCCCCTCCTCTTAGAGGCCTGACTACAATGAAGGAACCAGGTCGAACCCAAGCCCACATCGCAGGATTCCTTCTAGGGTCCCCTTCTCACACCCTGATGGCCCCTGAACATGGTCTCAATATTTACCCCCCAAACTGCATCACCCACCTCCGGACTGGTCTCACTGCCACACACTTCTCCTCCCCCTCCCACACCCCCGGGCTACTCCCTAACTCCTGCAAGCATGCTCTCTCCCAGTGCAAATCTCTCTCTAATACTGACTGGAGGGTTTTGGGGTTACAGTTCATCTACTGCAGCCACTTCATTTTATAGATGATGAAACAGAAGGCCAGAGAGGACCAAAGCCTTGTCTTAGATGCCACAGTTCAATGGTAGCAGAGGTGGGACTAGAAGCCCAGGCCTTCTAGTGCCAGTCCAGGGCTCTTTCCATAGCACGTACTGCTTCCAGGCCTATGCTATTCCTTCCACCTTCTTCCTTCACCTCCCATTTCTACTTGAAGAATTCAAATTGCTCTTTAACAGCGCAAGAACCGCATCTTCTGGGAAGCCTCTCTGACCTCCCCAAGCCAGGTAAAATGGCTCTCCCTATATACCCACAGCCCCAGTGAATATGTTCCACCATCACCAGCACCTGAAGCCCCGGTGGATAACCACCACCCCCACTTACCAGGTTCCCAAGGTGCCAAGCACTGTGCAGAGCTGGTTATGCATCTCTCCTCCCACAACCCAGCGGGGCACACTGGGACCCCCAGTTATCAATGAGGAGACTCAGGTCCAGTTTCCCAAGCTCCCGTGGACAGCAAAGATTTGAGCCCTGTCTGTGTGTCCCTAGAGCCACTGGTTAAGCTCCCCTGTATCACGGCTGTGTATCTCCTAACGTCCTGGAGCTGCACTCTCTCGAGCTCACGAGCACTTGACCCCACGTGCCTGCAAGCGCCCCTCGCAGCAGGGATCCTGCTGTTCTTTGCTAACCTTCTAACCCTGGCATGGTGCCTGGGACACAACAGAGCCTCCCAAAATATGAATTAAATGAATAAGTGAGTGAATCAAAGAATAAGTAAATGGATGAGAACTACTCAGAACAACCACTGAGGCAAAAGCGAAATTTAGAAATGCGTGCAGATAACTAATTATGGAAATACATGCAAAGCCTTTCTGAAATGCAACTTATCTGAACTCTCCCCCAGCCCCAGGTGGTCAATCTTTTACCTTCTCCTTCTCCAGGTCAAGCATCTTCTGGGTCAGGGCTGCCTCGGTTCCTTCTATCTGCTTCAGCCACTAGAAGACAGCAGGGACAGGAAGGGGTGCAGCAGGTGAGAACCGCACCCGTCGGGATCTGCAATCTCATCGTCTGAACAGATCAGCTGCATCAACAATGGATGTCTGTGCAAGGGTGGCCTGGGGCATTGCCACATACACACCTGTTCACGTGCACAGCGTGGTGGCGTGTGTGTGCACAGGCCTACATGTGCAGGTCATCATAGGGGTGAGGGGGACATGTTCAGTGACGTGTCCGTGGTGTTGGGTGTGGATTCAGGGCCTGGTTGGATGTGAGCATGGACAGCCTCGAGCTGACAGCAGAGTGAGTGAGCATGTGAGCCACTGACATCACTGAGTGCTTACGCTGTGCTGACGCTTCAAGCAGGACACCTCGTCTGACCCTCTAGTGACTGCCCTGGGAGCAGATGGCGTCTGCCCCATTTTGAAGGTCAAGACATGGAGGCCGAGTTAAGTAACTTGTCCAAGGTCACACGGTGGGGAACGGGGATTTTGAACCAGCCTGCAGGACGCTGATGCCACTGCCCTCATCCCTCCAGCACGGGCCAGTCCGAACAGCCCAGGTGCCCGGTGCGTGGTGAGAGGAGGTGGGATCATGCCTGGCGGGGGAGGGTGTGCCAGGGCGCAAGGCCGCAGTGCTGAGGGTGCCGGTGGCCTGGGGGGCGTGCACCCAAGCGGCAGGTGAGGGGTTGGGGGTCTGCCCACATTCCTTCCGGGTCTGGGCCAGGGATGAGCACGCAGGCAGGTGCAGGCCTGTGGTGTGTCTTTGTGAGGAGCCCACCTTCGAGAGGGGAGACAGCCATAGCACGGGGGACTGACCGTGGGGAGGGGCGGGGGCATCACAGGCAGCAAGGGTGTCCGGGTCTGCCCACGGGAACGAACAGCGTCTCCAACCTCCTCGCTGCTGAAGCAGCGGCCCCAGCCTCCCTTGGCCTCTCTCACTCCTCGTTTTCCTCTCTGTTTTCCTCTTTCTCTGGTGGCAGCTCCTACCCTCCAAGGCCACCTGCCCTCAGCCTTCCCCCATGCTCTGCCCTCCCTGGCGTCCCACCCTCCCCTGCACCCTGAAATGTCACCCTCCTGCCCGGGGCTGCCCAGGCCATGCCCCGTCCTGCACGTCTCGCTCCAGGGCCTCAGGCTCCTCAGCAAGGGCTGCTGGCCCCCAGGCCCCCAGGTGGGGATGACCCCCAGGCGCCTCCCTTCCCTCCACTGCCTGCACTGGCTCCGCCTCCTCCCCCACATCTGCCACGGACCACCCTCCCCACTGCCACCCCTGGGCTCATGTCTGACACTCCCCCCACCCCAAATCCTGCTCTCCCCCAGCCAGCTCGTTCTATCAAAAACGTGCATCTACTCATGGAACTTCCTGCTCCTGTCTGGAGCCTTCCAAGGACATCCCTTGCTCCTGGCAACAAGGACAAGGCCCCAGACTCATCACTCTCCCCTCCCTGCCCCAAACCCGGCTCTGGTCATCCTGAACTGCGTGTGGCTCCTCCCACAAGCCAAGCCTTCCTTCACCTCAGGGCCCGTGCACCTGCTATCCACTCTGCCGGGAGCACCCCTGCCTCTCCCAGCCCCAGCCTCAGCCCCAGGGCCCTACTGAGCTAGCATCACTCAGCCTTCAGGCCCTGAGTTAGCTGTCACCTCCTCCAGGAAGCCTGCCCTGCTGCCTGGGTCCGTGGGGTCAGCTGCTGTCCTGGGATACCCATGCCAGCCATCTTGAGAATGCCTTGTCATGGCATTTACCTGGCAGGTGCCACTGTGCTGCCCTCCCCTACCAGTCCCCAGAGGTGGGGACCACATCTGATTCATTCTGTTGAACTCCCTTGCTTAGCCCAGGGGCTGGCAAAGGCAGGCGCCTCACAGACACCTGCGGGGCGAGGAGGCTGTGAGGGCACGGAGGTCTGGCGCAGGTGTGTGCTGGCTCTACGGAGGGACAAGCGTTGATCCACCAGAGGCTCCTCCCTCACGTCGAAGTGAACTTGGCCCCACGTGTGGGGTCCCGGGCCAGCAGCAGGCACCCACACAGCCTTTCCTCAAACATCGCTAAGAGAGGATTGCGGGTTCTTAGAAATAGAGAAGCATATTTTTGATGGGGAATTAAAATTATTTCATTTTTAATATCCTAATGCAAGTAGTCATAAAATGGATAAAATTAAAATGGGGAAAAATTTCAATTTTGAATCATAACAAGCTGCTCTCAGGGCCATTTCTGTAGAACATGGTGTTGAGTTTTTTTGTTGTTGTTTAAAAATATATGTAATTTAGGCATATAAAAAATAAACTTGCAAGTTCTTTTCAGCAATCGAGAGCAGAGGGAGCTGGCCGTGAGCCTCTGGGCCGTGGGAGGTGGCAAATTTAACATCAGAGGGTCGGCCAGGTTTTTATGGAGCCCCAGGCACTCCCAGGAGTTGCTCACTGCCCAAGGTTCTGCCCGCCCCAGGACGGGGTCTGGGCAGAGGCAGAGGGGCGGAGCTGGCTTCCTCTCTCGGGCTGCAGGGCGGAGGCAGCTCCCGCACCCCACGCCAGGGCTGCTCAGGGCCGGGCCCGGACCCCCCCCCCCCCAGCTAGTGGTACCTCCCTCCCAAGGCCCGACGAGGTGCCAGCAATTAGAAAGTCTGACTGTGGCCGCAGGCCTGTGCCGCATTCTCCAATCTGTTGTTGCCCGCAAGAACCCGGACTTTAACACATTCCCACCTCTCTGAGTCCGTGTCTGTTTCTCAGTTGGTTTTGAACTTGAGAGAAGAGGTGTGAGAAACAGTGAGGCACAACCTAAAATGTCTTACGGTTCACTTCTCTGTGGGGCACATGCCACAGGCCCGGGGGAGCAAGACCTGGTCCCCGCCCCTGTACTTGGCTAACCAGAGCGGGTCTGAGGGGTGCCAAGACGGAGACAGCTTGTTTGCCTGTGCCCTCAAGGCTGCGCAGGGCTTCCCCGGGGGGTGAGGAGAGAGGCATGCACCCGGGGGAGAGGCTATTTGCAGCAATATCATCACAGGAACACCTCAGGACAGCCCTAACTTCCCTTACTCACTAAGAAAGCAGCTTTGTGCTTCTAAGAGAACATCGAAGTTGACTTCGGTTTGTTCGGATGCCAGTACTGAATGACAATTTTATTGTATGGCAGTTTTTAAAAATAAGGTGCATTTGGTGGAGTGGGGGTCGACTGAGTCCTTAACCAAGTCTCCTCTGGCAATGACGTTGCAGGGGCCCCAGGCCCCTCTGCAAGCTTTCATGGAGTGCCTGTCAGCTCTAGGGTGACTAGCTTGTCCCTGTTTGCCTGTGAATGTCCCTGCTTTAGCACTGAAATTCCCATGTCCCAGGAAAGCCTTCGGTCCCAGGGAGAGTGGACTGTTGGTCCCGCTAGCTGTCCTGCCGCGTTCTCAGGGCGTCCTGCTGGCCCAGTTTCCAGCCTGCACGGTGGCCCACTTTGTCCCTGAAGAGCGCGCTCAGGACCAACACTCCCTCTCAGCAGGGGAAGATGTGCCACAACCCCCAGGCTTATCTGACCTTTATGTCTGCCAGAACCCGATCTGAGGAACAGCTGGTGTCATCCAGTCCCCAAAGACTGTCCCAGATGGGAGCGGGCACTTCCACACCAGATGCAGAGTCAGGGCCCCACACACCCTTCTGGGGTCTGTGAGGAGCAGGCAGGTGGCCAGCACAGCTCTCTGGCCTACAGGGCACAAAGCCTGGCAAGGTTCTGGTGGTCAGCACAGAGAGGCAGCAGCGGAGGTGGGGGTGGGAGGCTGACAGGCAGGCGGGGTCAAAGCAGACAGAGCCGGACACCAGGCACGCCCCATTTTCTCAGCCGTGAAAGGGAGATGCTCGTCTTGCTCGGATGCTGGCAAGACGGCAGCACTGAGGAGCTAAGGTGTGGGCCTGGACACCTGCCGTCTGTCGGGCATGGGGACAGTGTGCCAGAAGGGCTCGGTGGGGAAGACGCAGCACCTTGCAGAGGGCAGCTCTCACTGAGGCCAAGGAGCTCCTGCCATCTGCCGCCCTGGCCCCTGAGGAAACCCTGGAGATGGGGAGACAGCATCCCACCAGCGCCCCCGCCCCGGCCCCACTGCAACCGCCGTGCTGAGTTACGGGCAGTGTCCTGCTCTTGGCTCACCTGGTCCACAAGCATCGACTAAGCACCTGCAGGAACCAAGTGTGGCCCCAAGTGCTTAATTTAACCAGGTGGCCATGTTTGGTTTGGTTCCATTTAAATGCCTGGTGTCCTGACTCCTGATACTAACCCTGCAAGGTAAGAGGATGCTCAGTCGAGTGGCTCAGGGAGACGGAGTGACTAACCTGCCAGAACCCCTGCAGCTGGCAAGTGGTGGGGCCGAGACCCCCTCCAGGAGGGGCCTCCGTGACACCGAGGCGGGAGCAGGCGGACACAGCGTCTCCGCAGCCTCCAAGGCTGTGCTCCGCACTCGGTACTCGGAGGCCTTCTCTCTCAGTAAGTGTTCGATTGGATGCTGAATAAACTGAGTCGTATGTGTTTAATCAGCACTGTAGGGAACACTGAACAGAGCACTGTTGCAGGAGGGTAGACAACCACATTTGGTTTTGCTGATGAAAGGATGTTCTGAATATGTCCCCTGTGCCCCATCGCGTATCAGTCGCCTGTACCTGACCGGCCCACCAGCCAGCAAGTGTGAATCGTCACCCCCCACGCTCACCTGGGGAAGCAGGCTCAGCCAGGTGACCTGACGGGAGCAGGAGAAAGCCAGCTCCATCAATCCCGTGTCACCCCTTCCTAACCGTGTGACCTTGGGCAAGGTTTGGCCTTCAGCCTGCTCAGTGCTCTCTACTTGATTGTGGGGAACGGGCAGATGCCCAGGGAGGAAAACGATTTATATTTTAAACACCCACTCAAACATTCTCCAGAATCGGGAACAAATTCCGACTAAGATTGTTAAGACCTCATCATTATAAAAATAGCATTTTAAAGTTTAACTCATGTGCTTTGAAAGGAAAAGGTCTTCGACAGGGCTAGATAAAGAGTTGGGCTGTTTCTAAACCATCCTAAACCAATGTAAAAGGCAAACAAATCAGGCATGTATTTTTAAAAAATAGGTCAAAAAGTTAGTATCTTCAATATGTAAAGCATGCAGAGAAGTAAGAAAAACAATTACAACAAACACGTATTTGTTGAGTGAGTGGATGGACGGATGGATGGATGAACCAACTTAATGGCAAATTCTCAAAAGGAGCGCAGTTGCGATTCACAAGGAAGAAGGAATTAGATGATGCACATCAGAAAGCTCAGCTTCGCCGCACCCAAATAAATAAAAATTAAAACAACGGCATCGCGTGGTTTTCCACCTATACAGCTGGCAAAGCGCTTTTCAATGGGAACATGCCATGCCCAGCATGAAACCAGCGACGTGTGAGGCCACGGGTAGAAGGGCCATTGCTGCCACTTTCCTGGAAACTGTTCTGACAATGCCAAAGCCCTTACGAATGTTCTTGTCACTTCGCCCAATGATTCCACTTCTAGATCTAGCCTATGGATGTATTTTTAAATGCAGATAGAAAGTTACGTGTAAAAATGTTCACCACTGCACGACGGTGGAAAGAAAAAAGGCAGAAACAGCCCAGATCTGTAACAGCTGAGGGATGACTACATCACTCAGGGTGTGACTGCTCGGTGGAATGAGGTGGGGACGTTAGACAGACGTTTGTGAACCATTTCAAAGGACATGGGGGGCGTCATGAAGGGGGATGAAAACCCAACGTCAAGTATGATTTCAACTAAGTTAACAGCAAAAATGGGCAAGAGGGAATATTTCCAGGAGGAAATACACCAGACGTGGCAGGCTGTTTCCTCGGCGGGGTTTTTATTCCCTCCCGCGCCTCTGGGTTTTCCACAGTGAGCACGTGCGACCCCCCTCAGTGCACGGGCAGGCATGCGTATGTGCGCATGCAGACACGGGCCGACCAAACACATGCTGCCCACGCAAGGCGAGGCGCCAATGTAGAGTTTCTCGTATGGTGCTGGGAGCCGGGACAGTGTGAGCGCAGAGATGCCGCTGGGTTCTACCTTTTCACACAGGGCAAGCACAGTTCCAGCTTGGATAATTGCAACCTGTTCTTCATTTCTCAAATTCTAAAACACAAAAATGGGCAAGGGCATTTTACACTGGACCCCAAATCCACGTGCAGACAGTCAGCACCAGGCAACCTGAATAGGTCCTCTCTGGGCTGCACCCCAAGAATCAGCTCCCTCTCCCGGCTGAGGACACTGTGCGGAGTGGCGCTAAGCCCTTGAGAAACAGGGCCTCGGTTAAGCCAATCTTTTAGGGAGGCAAAAACATCCCTTTCTGATTTCAGCCATCTCGAGTGATTCCGCCTTCTTTCTGGGTGATAGTCAGCAGGCTTTTTGCCCCTTATACTCACGGGCCATAAGGACGACCTCACTTTGGAACCCCACTTCTGACAAATGCAGACCCAACCCCCCACACAGGAACACGGCCATACAAAAGCCTTACATTGTCCTTATTAGATCTCTTACATCAGAGAAAAATAAAAAACAAAACAAAACAAAAGTCACACAGAATACACCCGGATCAAACAAGAACACGAAACCAGAAACCGATCGCGCATAGTTACCCCGTTATCGCCAAGGATATCTAATTTCTTCATAAGTTCAGAAATATTCACATCCTGGAAAAGATTTCCAACGTTCATTTTTGTGTGAGCTGCAAAGACCATCCACACCAATTTCTAGTGCCATGACCTTTGCTCTTGGCAAGACACCACGCTCTTTCTTTCCTTCTTACACCTGCAGCAGGGCCAAGCTGGCACCCAGCTGTTCCTCTGGGGAGTGAGGGGGAAAGATGTAACTGTTGCTTATTTGCCGAGTTTTACAGCAGCACAAACACTGCTTTCTAGAAAGGCCCATGGAATCATGTGGGTCAGAAACACACTACCCACGGGGCCTAGCAGGGCTCCAGGCACAGGGCAAACCTCGGGCCGGCACAGCCACCATAGCCGCCAACTGCACAGCACTTACTGTGTGCCAGGCCCTGTGCTAGGCACTTTACGTCGTTCGTTTATTATCGAATTTCATCGTTGCCCCTGCGCCATGGTGTGGGTATTGCCATTTGGATTTCACAGCAAAGAGGCTGAGGCTAAGAAGTTTACGGGCCTGACCAGGGCAGTGGCAAAGCTGGGGTCTGCACTCAAGACTACTTCCCAAGTCTCTGCTCTTTTAAAGACACGGGTCAAAATAAAGTAACATTTGGTGACCCTTTAAACAATAAACAATCTGTGACTTTCAACATCCAGTGAAGGGACAAGGGGTATCTCATGAAAACCAATTCTATCCCTGGCACAAGGACACAATCCCCCTCTACAACTGAGCCTGGCATTCGAGCAAGCCGTTGGTTGTCGGTCTGGTGGAGGCACCCCCCAAGCACGCTACCTTAACTCCTTCCTGGTGACAGAACAGCTGGAGAGCGCTGCTGTTGTTCTCGGGGAAGGTGGTGATTTGGAGGTTAAATGCTGGCGACCTCCGCTCTCTCTCCTGGGGAAAAGATTCGGTTTAAAAACAGAACTTGGTTGGATTATTTACCACTTGCCATTTTCCCACGTTTCTCAGCAAAAAGCAACGAATTCCAGCTGGCAAAGGTGTTACTAAAGGGCACATTCGGACTACAGTGGCCTCGTCCGTGAAATTTGCACGCCTTTCCACGCAGTAGGTCTCCTTTGGAAACGTGTTCACTTCTTACCTACTTGGCTAGGAAGAAATGGTTACGTGAGTTTATCTGTTGCAAGATCAAAACCCATGAAGTCGCAGAATTACAAAATTTAATAAAATGAATTGCCCTAAATTTGAATGGATAACAAAGGCCACTGACTATGGTGTGTTATTCTGCTCCAGGCACATCATTATCCTGTTTAATCCTCACACGGCCCCACGAGGCAGGGGTGTCACTGCTGTCATTCTGTAGACTGAGTCTGAGGCCCCACGCCAGGGCAGGGCCAGGACCCAAACCCTGGCTTCCTGGTCTTTTCAGTATCATCTGCCGGCTCCATTTCCACATTTTGTTGAACCACACTAACACAATCAACGGTCATTCTACTGCTGCCTCGGGTTTATAGTCAGATCTCAACTACTAAGGAGGTAAAGAGAGCATTTTCCCAGAAGAGGTCCTTATTAATCATACATAAAGTGACAAGCTGTTAAAAAGGACAGGAGAAACCTAATTACCTACAGGGCTAAAGCCCAGCGGCAGAACAGTGCCCTGGTCCCAAACGCGGTTCCTATACAGAGCTGACTTTAAACCCTCAGCAACAGACACATCGGTCACGATGGGGCAGCAGAAAAGACCTTTTCAAATTTCACCTTTAAATCAAATTGCTTTTATTTGATAGAAGGTACAGTAAGATAAAAATAACATGTCTTGGACCACTCCAGTAGAATTTAGCTACGGAACCAATGAGCTTCTAAAATAATTCAACTAAGGAAATGTAACCGGGATGAACACAAATTTAGATGGCAGGTCTTAAGAAGACAACCTTGGGTGAAGTTGGGGGCGGGGTGCTAATTCAATCAATTTCCATGAAGCCTCAACCTGGCTGACCTAGGTTTGAACCAGTCCAGATAGAAAACCTTATTTCCCGTATTAGCCAAGAAGAACAAAATTCATGATGGCTCTGTTCCACAGATGCCTTTCTACCAACAAATTTACTTAAATGGAGTCTCCATAGGAAAGGTGACCCCAAAAGCTCATATTTTACATGAACTAATATCAGAAAACTGGTTTCTGATGGCTCTGAAGGATGGTGGAGACAATTAAAGAAAATTCCAGTAAACTGGGCAGTGCTTATGGAATTCTCATGAGAAAGACTCAAAACAAAAACTTGGGAAAGATTTTCTATTGCAGCAGAAGGATTAACAATGACCTTACGTTACTTCCAATCGTGCTGCACAAATACAATACTCGTGTCATGTTCAAGCAAGAGCTGAGTAACACAGTGGCACTTGGGACTGAGAGATACTCGGGCCACCATCCCTGTAACACGACAAGGTACAGATGGGAAGTTCTAATGCAGACAGAATTTTAACTCAAGCCAGGAGGAGAAAACAAAATCAGAGAAGCCACAAACACTGCGAAGGTGCTCACTTTGACTGAGGGTGTCATACATGCAGAGGTTTCAGCTGAGAGACAGCAGAGCCGCGTCACAAGTGCTGATAGAAACTCATCACAAACTTAAGTGATGTTCAAAATGTCAATGATCTTTAAACAGAAAAAAAAAGGGTTATGAAATACCATGGGAGCAAGGCAATACAGTAACACACCCAAGGCAAGATTCCAGTTGGAAGTAATAATAATAATATTTGTTCACTGAATCCCACGGGTGCGTTGGGGAAGTTGCTGCAGGAAAGTGATTTCTACATGTGAACAGCAATCAATCTCTCTCCAGTAGTTTTGAGCTGCAGTTCGAGTTATAAATAATAATTTCTTTAGTCCAATATTGCTGTGATGCTGGGTCTGCCTTTGCTGGATGGAAGCGTTTGAGCAATATAACTAGTTTTCTTAAACACCTATGCAAATACATCCTTCTACCCTGTCTTTACTTACCTTGTGTTTACCTCGGCAAATAGAAAATAGGCCCAAACTGGCATTAAACACATTATAGAGTCAATTGCTGGCCAGGTCAGACTCTGCTATTTCAAAAGGTGAGATTTGCTGCATGCAAGATCACTTAAAAAGGTGTGTTATTAATTGCAACAGTGCTTCTGCCTGGGTTTGCAGAAAGCGTACCCGGTGACTATGCATGCAGGAAAGAAGTAGTTATGGAAATGAAACACAAATAAAAAAGGCAAACTATTGCAAAAACAAATTATTTTATTAAGTGCAAAACAAGCCGTAGGCAATAAATATATTAGCTCTGGTACATGTCCATAGACTTCAGTGAGCATTCTCTCCAGAACATATTAAGGCAGTGAAATTATTCTGAACATACAGATTTAAAAAAAAAAAAGAAAGAAAGAAAGAAACTATAACGTGTCCCCTTTACACATGCTTGAAAACATCTGGGAGCTTTACATGAATTTCAGTTTGGGTTCAAAGAGAATGTCTGCTCCATTTGAGAGTTTACAACAGATAGAGTCTCTTACTTCGAGTTCTAGCACTCTGAATTCTAACAGCTCATTCTGATCCTTTGCGTCTTGCATTTCGTTCTTCAGCTGGTTTTCTTCCATTTCCAGTCTGTAAATCTAGAGCAAAGAGATCTGTGGATTAACAGGCGGGCGGCAGAGCCCCCGCCTTTCACCAGGGTCCTCTGATCACAGGCCACCTCAGTGGGTGCCTGAGGGAAACTGAGGACTAGCCGCCAGGGGAAGGGACAGAGAGGGCAGGATTTGCAGCGAGCGTGTGAGGCTGCAGCCCTTTCTGCTCATGAGGCTGGGAATGAGGAAGACAGAGCCTGGGCCAATAAAGTAGGGGCTCCTTATATATGTGCTGAATACATGAACAAAGGGGAAACTGAGACATGGAGCTATTAGGTCCCTCCTGAGGTCAAACACGAGGGAGATAAGAGTGCAACACTGGTGCTTCTGCACCCAAAGCCTGTCCAAATCATTCAACTCAACCACCCCCACCAGAATCAGCCTCCCCAACAAGCCCAGCAAATGCAGCAGGGAGGCTGGAGTCTCTTTTGCGTCCCCATGAAGCCTGCGTGAAACGCCTTAAAGGCAGCAGTTCCCTGCGAGCCCAGATCAGTCTGGGAAACAAGATGCCCTGATCCCAGAGCCATCTGGGAGACACTGGACAGGCTGCCTAACTGTTCTGTGCCTTGGTTTCTGCCCAAGGAGTGTAAGAGCACACGTGTCTCCCAGCGGCAAGTGAGGGGTCACTAAGATAATGCATATAAATGAGGCCTTCAAGTAAGTCCTCAGAACTACTCCTGACCACAGGTACAGGAGGACCAGGAGGGGCTCTCTGCCAGGTGGTCCTGCCCCACAAGGACATCTGGAAATGGGGTGAGCATGTGAGAGTTTTCCGTGGCTCCCAGAATTCAGTGAGGAAGACCAAGGATGCTAAAACCCTCCCGTGGCACCAGGCCAGCTTGCACAATGGTGACTGGCCGTGTGCCAAATACCACTGAGAAACACAGGGAAGTGAAGAGGCCACACGCTGGTCAGCAGCAGAGCTGGGGCTGGGCTGAGACCCTCCCAAAGGCGAGGCCAGGCCAGGCTCGTCCAGTGCCGGCATTCCGGGACACTTAAAGCAGAGGCCTAACCTTCGGTCCGGTTCTACTTACATGGAACAGCCAACAAGGCAAATCTATAGAGACACAGAGTAGACTGGCAGCTGCCAGAGGCTGGGGGTGGGGGATAGGGAATTGCTGCAAATGGGCAGGAGGGGTCTTTTGGGGGGGCTGAAAATATTCTAAAACTGCATTGCAGTGATGGTTGCACAATTCAGTAAGTTTATTAAGGGAACAATTGAATTGTACACAAATACAGAGGAAAAAAAGCTATGGTATTAATCCCAAAGCATTAGATCTACTCCCCAAGCAGACTCCCTGAGAGAGCTCTGGAAAGTTCCATGACCAGGGAGGCCCAGCTCCCAGTATGGGTCAGCTGAATTGGGCTACGACGGCCTGAGGGTCTGCCCACTGACCGGAGCCCTCCATGCTGGAGGGTGACAGGCTCTGGAACCCTGAAGCAGTGGCAGAGGACAGGCCACCCTCCCACTTCTGCAGCGTGCCCGGGAGGGTGGTCTACACCAGCTCTGCAGGCCTGGTCCCAGAGGACACACGCAGGAATCAGGCTTTGACTCAATGTGAGGAAGACACCGCTCCTTGTGAGAGCCACCCAAGCCCGGGGCCCTTGTCCCTGGAGTGCGCTAATGGCGCTGGGAGAGACTCACGCGGCCTGAGGGGCCGAGGTCCTGGCTGACCGCGCTCTGGGATTCTCTGGAGCAGGGTCACGTACCTTTTCCAGCAAGTCTTGGTTTGTTCTGATCAGCAGCTGCTTCTCTTCCACCCATTTGGAATCCTAAGGAAAAGCACTAAATATGGTCACACTAATTGAAGCAAACTGACGGTAACACGCTTTTAGTGAGAAAGGTCCCTTTCTATGAAACCTTCCATGGAAGGGTCAGAGGAAAGGACAGCAGCTAGACACCCTCTTCTTCCTGCTCAAACTTCAACCCAGAAGAAAGAAGCGCAGGTCCGTGGGGCTTCCCTCCCCACTTGTTCACTCCCCCAAAGCACAGTGACCTCATCCTGCGTGCAGCACTCACAGAGACACAGCTCAAGGGTGACCGAGCCCAGACTGGCAGGCCCTCGACACACCTGAAGGCCAGCCCCACACCCCGCAGCCTGGTCAGAGCTACAGCGACACTCCGCCTGCGCTGCCCTCCCAGGTGTCTTTGCCTGGGCAAGTCCCTCCCACGCACGATCTGCGAGCACAGGGCACAAAGTCTGTCTTGTCACTGTGGATCCCCAAGCCCAGCACAGCGCCTGGCACACAGCCAGTGCTCAGTGAATGTCAGAGTGGATGGATGAATGAATAGGGAAGGCAGGGGAAGCCTTCTCCAACTCTCTTCCTCCCTCCTCTGCTGCTGGGCGCAGAGCTGGGGCTGGGCCAGGTCAGGCATTCTAGGATGCTTAAAAGCCAAGGCCTAACCTCGGGTCTGATTCCACACACACGGAGTGCGCAGCGTTGTCACCGTGCTGCCCCACGTGTTGGCCTCACCACCCCGCAGGGCCCTGTGAGGACGGGGCAGCGCTCCATTCCCTTTTATCCGTGGAGGATTGTTTGCAAAGACAGCCACAATGCTCCCCCCCACCTCCTGTGCACATTCCTTCGTGGCTCCACCCGACAAGTGCTGGGGGCTGCTTCTCCAACAGTGAAGCGGGCTGGGCTGTGACCTGCTCTGGCTATGAGATGTTAGCCGCCGTGATGTGAGCAGAGGCTTGGGAAGTACTTGTGCCTCAGGGCTTGCGCTTTTGTCCTGCCCCAAGACCACCAGATGAAAAAGCCAGTGAGCATCCCTGAGGATAGGAGACCTGGCCAGCAGCTGCCACCAGCGCTCAGACAGCAGCGTGAGGCCATTTCGGGCCATCAAGCCCCAGTGGACCTGCCTGACGACTGCAGCCTCAGGAACGACCCCAGGTGGGGCCGGCAGCGCCACGGAGCCCGAGCTGAGCCCAGCCCAAACTGCTCGTCCTCAGAACTATGAGTAAATAAAATGTTTGTTGTTTTAAACAACCGAGTTTCAGGATGGTTTGTTACACAGCAATAGCGCACTGACCCATCATCCGTGGACCAGCTCAGGGCTGGCGGCGGCCGAGGGCTCTGGCAGATGCTTGCTGAACGAATGGCCACATGCTTTGCCCCAGACCCGCCCCTTCCTGCAGCAGGCAGTGAGGGCAGAGCAGGCCCACGGACAGAGGACCTAGCACGCTAGGGAGGGAGGCCGAGTTACTCACAGACCGTGATTAGCCAAGTTCAAATGCGTGAGCTCAGCCTGGAAGAGGGAAACTGAGGCCAATGTCAAGTTGGGGCAGGAGTATGAAAACACCTCATCTTCCCTCACCTGGTTCTCTGCCCTGGCTCCCTCCCAGTCTCCTGCTTCCCCTTCCCTAATGCGTTAAGTGTATGAATAGCCCCATTTCAAATATGATGAAACCGAGGCCCAAAGCGATAATGTAACTTGTCCCAGGTCACACAACAAGCAAGCAGCAGAGCCACCTTTGGCCCCTGGCAGGCTGGCCCCAGCGCGTGTGCTCCAAATGCGGGACCACCACGCACAGGAGCCATGCCTAAGGGCTCAGTGCTCACAGCCCCAACGCAGCCTTTAATAAAGCCTGCTGCAGTGACCTGTTCTGGGCCGGTGTGAGCTCTGATTTCCGGTCATCTGCCTTAATGTGAACCTCAGTCACAACCCGGGGCCCTTGCCCGCTAACCGGGGATCAGTCAGAACTGGCTGTCAGCCACTGGCTTCGTAGTCCTCTTCCTGCTTCCTCCCTGCTAACCAGCCTGGAGCCTCTTACAACCCCTCCCTTCATACCCCCCTCCTACCTATAGGGTCCCTCCAGGCTCCACACGGTCCCACCAGGCCCTAGGCCCTGCAGCAGGTCTCGCCAGGCCTCCCTGGCCCCACGACCAACCAGGCTGTGGGCCAGGGTGTCCCCACAGATGACGCCAGAGGTGGGGACAGGGTGACCCCGACACTCCATCTGTCACACATACCCCTTGGCACTCCCACCATTAGGTGGGGCCATGGGACTGGTTTGGGCCAACGAATTCTGCCAAGGCAGCAAACAGCCCAGCAGAGGACAAGTTATAGATACAGCAGTTACAAGATGGTGATGCCTCTGCCCCTGGATCCCAGAGAAACCACGTGGAGCAGACAGCCCTCGGACACAGAGCAGGCGGGCCTGTGCTAACCTCCACACGCTGCCCTCTGAGAGGCTGGACTTCCACCAGGGCCCTCTCTGCTGTCTTCGCCACCCCAGGGTCTTGCTGCCAAGTTGGCCTTGCCCAGTCAAACGCAGAGGATGGGTACGTGGAGGTGACTCATCTGAGAAGCACAAGTGCCTGGATTTTTCTATGACACAATCACAGCATGGAACCCTGTGGCCATGAGGCCTAAGGCCTGGCACATGCAAAATCTTCATAGGCAATCACAGCTCTTCTTCAGGTTCAAGTCAAAAAAGGTTTTGGTTGCAACTTTGCTTTTGGAATCATCTCCTATCTTTGTGCATTTAGCAAACAAAGAGCCAAGTTAAAATTCCATAATGCATTTTGATTTTTTTTAACTCAGCAAATATGCACATTAGGAAGCATATTCTCTCCTGGGTCTGCTGGGTTTCTTCTCTAAGGTCTCTGGAGCTCCAGATACACCTCCACAGAACACACCCCTCGGCACGTAGGCAAGCACCAGGGACACCACCAAGGGGATAGAAAAGCAACGATTCACAAACACATCATCGTTCCTGCTCACCTGTCCCTTTTCAACCAATAGCTTCTCCAAATCTTCGATTTTGGCCTGACACCTCAGCAGATCAGCCTGTAGCTGTTCCCGAGTCTGGAAGGGAAAGACCGGGAAGTGAGCAGGTCCCCTCGAGGGCAAGAGAAGCAGAAAGGACCACACGACCTAAACAATGCCCGCACCGCTTACAGGCTCCCCTCAGGCACGGGTTCACGCTCAGGAGCACGCATTCAAACTCGGCCTCGTACCTGCCGCGGCATGGAGGGTCCCCTGTAGCTACCAACATAAAATTGTCAGGAACCGAAAGGTCTTGAGAGTTTGCCAGTTCCAGCTCCCCTGATTTTACAAACAAGGAAAATGAACCCTAAAGAAGAAATCAGTTTCTCCAGGGTGATGAGTGAGCCAGAAGCGAGACGCTTCAGGGCCCCGCGCGGCTTTCCGAGCCAGCGCAGCGCGTGCTCGCTCAGCACAGGAGGCGGCTGCGCGTGCTCACTTCCTCGGCCTCTGCCTGGGCCTCGTGTCGCCGACAGCAAGGGCTGAAACCCAGACTTCGAGCACCAGGTAAGTCACAAAAACGAGGGAAGCCAGTGGCGGTGGGGCGACAGGGAGCAGTGGAGAAACGGGCTAGAGGCACGCAGCCAGAGCAGGAGGCAGCCCCAGGCTGCCGTGGAACGGGAGGCCGGTGTGGCCACATGCTCTGATGTTGCAAGCAAAGTCGGCAATCTGGGTTTCTCTGCGAAACCTCTTGACTTTTAAATGTTGGCAAGTGGGTGCAATTAAGAAACAACCAAAACAATTCAGCCCAAACAAAGCCTAGTGGTTCCCTCCTCTGACCTAGAGGATAAGACCGAACCTCCCTTTATGGCACAGAAGCTGCCCTCCCCGCCAGCCCCGACACCCATCTCTCCTGCCCCTGCCTCACACGCAGGGCCGCCGCCCCTGAACAAGCCCCGCGTTGGGGTGGCCTCTCCCCTCTGCATCTGCCGTCCGTGAGAGGTTTGCCAGACAAAGCCCAGTTCCAGTACATCTCCTCTAAGGCCCTCACAGTCTACACCCCGTGCAGTTTTCAAACAGGGTTCTCAAAACAGCACTGACTCAGAGTCAGAGAAACCTGGCTTTCACTGTCAGCTCGGTTAGGTATAGTCTAGGTGTTTTGGGGCAAGTTTCTCGGTTTTTTCTAAGCCTCAGTTTTCTCATTCAGAAGATGGGGTTAATTCCTCCTGCTTCCAGGGGCCGTTGTGGGAATGAGATGGGGCTGGGACACGGGAAGACACTGGCACCCGTGGCATGCACTCTGGGAGGCCCGTGCTCCCAAGAGGAAGGGCAAGCAGACCCTGGTCCCTGTGGGTCCTGAAGTCGGGAGAAGGGCCAGTGGGTGGAAGTTTCCTGAAGGCAGAGCTCAGCCCAGCATGAGGGATGACAAGGCCGGGACTCAGGTGGCTGAGAAGGCCCAGAGTGCCTCGCAGGCTGGGAGCTCCCTGAGAGTCCCGCAAGTGTTCCAGGGAGGTGTCTGGGGTCTCAGCCCTGGAGGGAGGTGAGTGTAAAGCCCACAAGGCCAGCCAAGTCTGTGGCTTCACGCACAGCCTTAGGTCCCAGAGGCATGCTCTCTTGCAAACAGACGGCACACGCGACAGGTGCTAGCTAGACAGCAGCACCATTTCTTCTGGCAGCTGGATGCCCCAGAGCTCCTGTGGTCACACCAAGGACAGAAAGAGAGTTCTGGAACATTGCCACGGTGGGGACTTTGCCGAGTCCAGTGTGAAAGGCAGGGTCCGTGACAGAATCTCACCTCTGGAAAGGGCCACACCACCTAGCCTTCTGCCAGCCCTTGCCAGCCGGGAGGGCCGGCCACACTTACCCGGGCCTCCCTCTCGGCGTCCAGCGTGCCCCCCACCTGCTCCTGGAGCAGGGCATAGGCTCGCTGCAGGGCCTGGTACTCCCTGGTCAGCTGGCAGAACCGCAGGTCGGCCTCTTCTCGGGCAGTGGCCTTAATGTAATGGAGAAGAAAACAATCAGTCAAGCACGGCACTTGCTGGGGCTTTGAGTGCCAGAGCGGACTTGGACAAAACCAACGTCCACACGCCACGAGGCTTAAGGAGTCTGTCGTTGCCAGGAAGCAATGAGGGCTCCGGAGGGAGGGCCAAGAGGAGACACCACCTCAGCCGTGAGGGCTCTTCCCGGAATCACATGGATGGTGTGGGAGCAGGCGGGACAGCAGCCCAGCGGCAGGGCGAGGGTTCCGCGGTAAAGGCGCCCCCCCAACCGGCACCTCTCCTCGGAGTATATCCTAAGGGGCAGCCACACAGGCGTGCGAAGATGCACATTGGAAAGAGCACCGTGCTCGTGCTTGTTCCAAGATGTGAAAAGCCGGAAACACCACAAATGCCCCCGTCAGGGACCTGTTGAGTGGCGGATGTGCATCTGTGTGAAAACCCCCACATGGCCGGGCGCGGTGGCTCACGCCTGTAATCCCAGCACTCTGGGAGGCCGAGGCGGGCGGATTGTTTTGAGCTCAGGAGTTCGAGACCAGCCTGAGCAAGAGCAAGACCCCGTCTCTACTAAAAGTAGAAAGAAATTAATCGGACAACTAAAAATATATAGAAAAGATTAGCCGGGCATGGTGGTGCATGCCTGTAGTCCCAGCTACTCAGGAGGCTGAGGCAGTAGGATCGCTTGAGCCCAGGAGTTTGAGGTTGCTGTGAGCTAGGCTGACACCACAGCACTCTAGCCCAGGCAAAAAGAGTGAGACTCTGTCTAAAAAAACCCACATGGCTGTGGTCCTGGGAGAGGAGACGAAGAGTCACATATTTGGGGATTGAAAGATGCCTTTTACGCATCAATGGCTGGAAAAATGCAAATTAAAAAGCACATGTCTGGCTGATTCTGTTTAAGTTCATTATAACAGGATATGAAAACGAGACTTCGTACTGTGGCTGAGAACAGTGCCCCAGATGCCAAGCAGCCTGGTGCAGACCGCGTGCAGGGCACGCCTCAGGCTGCGGTGGGTCCCCAGCACGGGCGAGGCCCCTCCAGCTGGCACTCGGCTAAGACTGGTGGGCCGATGGGGAGGACGGTGTGTCTTTCTCCCAGCATGAGAAGGGATGTCAGGGGCGCTACTTGGAGAGGTGATACGTGTCCCCTGGAGTCTTGGCACAAGGTAGCAGAGCAAAGAGAAGGGCTGCCTTGGGGTCAGATGTCCCTGTGTCCACAGAATGTGCCACATTCTCCATGACCAAAGGGACCCATGGGAGGAAACCAACCTGGAAGTCATTCTAGAAGGGGTTCCACAGAGAAGGCCACCAGGGGAGGGGAAAAGGACCCCAGCCAGGTCTCTGTGGGAGGCTGACCACCCAGAGTCCTGGGACATGGGAAGTCCCAGAGAGGCAATGACCACACCCCCAACAGGAAGTTGCAGAGAGTGGTCCCCCCAGGGGAGCTTGTGAAAACCCAGAGAAGTGTCCCCAAGAGAAGCAGCACTGTCCACCTGCCCCAGCCAGAGGGCACTGCCCCAAGGTCCAGATGCCCCTGGCAAGTCCCCCCTAACCCTTCCCACTCAGGCCCCTCCCTGGGCTCAGAAAAAAAGCCACCAGGGGCCTGCAAAGGGCCAGAAACACAAGGAAGGGAAACAGCAGCTGAGCCTGATACAGACCCCAGCAGGGAGGAAGGGGAAGGTCTGCCTTGGATGAATCCAGAGTTCAGGAAATTAATCAAATGTGGCTATTCCTGTCACTGGAAGGTCCAGAAACCCCCAGGGTCTGGCTGAGGTTTTACTTGGGACTCCGAGGGCATGCCGCTGGGGACAGGTGAGAGCGGCTCTTCACACCCTCAGTATCCAGCCCTCCGTGGTCATTACCCGGAGGGCACAGACGCTCAGAAAAGGGGAAGGCAGTGACCTTGGGGTGGCCAGACGTCAAGTGTGTTTCACCTTCTTCTTTACACTTTTCAGGACCGCTCAGATTTTCTCCTACAATGATGCTTTATTTCTATAGTCAAGAAGAGCAATGACACTGTTTCACCTGGCAGTGTGTGCGTATGCACACGTGCGTGGGGACAAGGGAGAGGCCGCCACACGGCAACTTTACCTGTGAATGGTGAGTAACGCCAGGTGTCACACGTGAACAGCTCAGCTCGACCGGTAAATCGGCGCTGGGAAAAGAAAGGGCCCCACGTGCTGTCCCCATTGCCGGGGTTCCTGAGCCCACAACAGGGGGGACCCTCTTCCTGATCCATAGCCTGGATAACACACTGCTGGGAATGGTGTCTGGGGTTTGAGCCACAGGCGGGTGAGCTCCTGCACCCCCACTGGTTTGCTTACATCGTCCAAGTCTTCTTCGGGCGTGGCCGGGGTCCTGTCCGTCCTGTCTGTGTTGTAGGATGTCTCCGACAATGTTTCTGAGTCCACAGACTCCTCGTCAAATCCAAAAAATGTCTCCACAACATGCTTCTATAAAAAGCAAGTTGCACGACATTAGCAACAGACTGGGGAACGCCAGAGTCCCCCAGCCCTGTCGTCATCACGCCAGTGCAGGGGGCTACCATCGGTATCCTGAGACATAGTTAGGGGGCTTGTAACTGGGTGGGACAGGAGGTGGCAGGAGGTGGGGGTTGAGTTCCAGGCTTACAGGTAGAGCGAGCTGGTCAGACCCTGGCTCCAGGCTCTCGAGCTGCCGAGCCATGCGAATCGCTCAGCCCCTGTAAGTGCCAGCTTCCCGCCTCAGCAAATGGACACAGTAACACCCCCACCTCGCCTGCGAGCACACACACTGCCCAAGCAGTGTGACTGCTGCAAAAGGAGAAGGGGACTGGGCCAAGGCAGGTGTCTAGTTCCAAGGCAAGAATCTGGATGAATCTGGATGCCAGAAACAGGCATAAACTTAAAGAAGTAGAGTCCACGCACTGACCCCAGGCCTCTGACTAGCAGGGCACGTGCGTGGCCCACGCCCTCACCAGACCTGCGCTCGAAGGCAATTTTCACTTAACTATTCATTATAGAAAACTGGGAACATTTCCAAAATCAGTAGGCATAGCGCAAGGGATCCTCACGGACCCATTGCTGAGAGTCAAGGTAATTTCAATGCTCTGCGTTCCAGTCTTCAGGGTACCCTGCCCACCACTTGTTCCACTCCAAATTCCACAGCATATGGAGCTTCATTCACTCATTCATCCATCCATTCAGCAAATGCTGGCCAAGCACCTTCTATGGGCCAGACACTGGGTAAAGCCTGGGGAATACGAGAGGATCAAAATCAGGCATGGTCCTTGCCCTGAGGAGCTTGCGTCAACAACGTCCCTTGTTTTAGGAACATTGCTTTTTTCCCCCCAGATAGCCCCTGAGAAAAATTTGTATTTGTTTTTACAATCAATAAATGCTTTCCAGACCGTGAAGGAGGAATCATACCTAAATTCCAGAGCCCAGCCCCAGCCCCTGGCTGGCTCTTCCAGGACGTGGCTGGTCCCCCTCCCCAGCCACGAGGGAGGAGGGTGCGCCCAAGTGCTAAGGGCACCCCTCACCCTGGGTGTTTAAGCCCGTACGTGTCTGCAATCTCATCTCTGCAAACATGAGAAAAACGTGGCTGGTACCACAATTAATAACATGATTGGGAAATAATTCAGACATAAGGCAGGAAAGGAGACGGGAGCAACATCTTTGACACCTTACGCAGTTAGAGTTTCTGAAGGGGCTTCAGGGGAGGCGCCCTCCACTGTGCACCACCCAAAACGCTCTTGCATTTGGCATCTTTCCCTTATGCTCCCTTCCTGGTTGCTAACACGGGCAGGGCACACCTCTCCCTGAATGCCACACTCCCGTATCAGCTGTGTCCTCAGTGGCTCTGCAGGTTCCTACGGGCGGCCAACGCAACACCCCCAAACCTGCGCCTCCCACAGTCTGACCTATGCTCAGCCGCAGCTCCAATCTGTCAGGTGCTCGGGCCCCAAACCCAGGCGTCCTCCATGCCCTTCTCACTCTCCCACGCCCGTCCCCTCCAGGACAAATCCCGCCAGCTCCGCCTTAACCTAGAATCCAGCCCTCTCACGGGTTTGGTCCAAGCCACCATCACCTCTCACCAGAATTATGAAAACCCCTCTCACTGCTCTGCCTGCTCCTGCCCTGTCCCTCAACCTGGTGGCCACAGAGATTAAGACAAAAGTTACGTCGTGTTGCTCCTGCGCTCAAGCGCCTGATGATTCTCCATGCTCAGGTGAAAGCCAACACCTGTGTAAGCTCCACACAGTCCGAGAGAACCTGCAGGATCTGCTCCCACCACTCTGCCTCCCCAGCCCCTCTTCCTCTGCACGTGCTACACCTCATGCACACCTGCCACAGGGCCTTTGCACTGCCTAGATGCTGTTACCCAGAATCAACACAGCCCTCTCCCTCACTCTCCCCGGTCTTTGCACAAATGCAACCGTGTGAAAAAAGGCTTCCCTGACCACCGCGCCCATGCCCCATCCCACCCCGCCCCACCCCCTCGAGCCTCCCCCCCGTGTTCTCCTCCACAGTACTTATCCCCACCTGACAGAGGTACACACTGCTATTGTGTTACTGCTGGTCTTCCCCCCTTCCCCCTCTAGAATGGAAGCTCCCCAAAGGCAGGAGTTTGGGCCCTTTTGTTCCCCACTGTGGCCCAGGGCCCGGCACACAATATTGGCTGTTACGTGAGTGCTCACAAACACAACTCTGCTAATGGACAGAAAGCCAAACTGGCTCATATGTCCATAACTCATTTCAAGTTTGCATGGCATGCTTTCCATTCATTCCTGCAGCCAGCATCAGTTGGGCACCACCTGGTCACACTCCCCAGGTTAAGTCTAACAGGCAGGAATGTGAGGAATTGATTTCAAATAGCGTTTCTCTCCTGGCAGAGGTTGGGGACAATTATATCTGCAAATATCCCCTCCAGATACCTGATTTCTGGTATCACAAACTCTCCCAATAATCTCTAGAGAGCAGAGACAGTGACATCCCCCACAGTTGTGACACATTCGCAGCACTTGTAGATCTTCCGCGCATACACGGTTCACCTCTGAGTTCCAGGTCTCACGTATTTTGGGCAGACACTCAGCTCACCTTATTTCTTGTAAACACCGCTAATTGCAAGGCCTCTGGGGACAGGTGTGTGCTTGCTGCTGTGCCTACTGGTAGCCATGGTACAGGAAGGGCCCTGCCCTGCACACCAAGGGGAACCCAGGAGGCATCAGGCGATGCACTTTCCAAACAATTCAGGACACATTCCTGGGCTTGACCATCCACTGTCTGTGTCAGGACTGTCCTGGGGGCTAAAGACTCAGCGTCCAATTCCCTAGGATGACCCATTTTCTGAAATCTTGCAGGACTGCTGGCCGAGTACTTACAGAGCCCTAACACAAGCCATACCTGCTACGCTACAGACCTGTGTTTAAAGCAGAGCTGCCTTTGTAAACAGCCCAACTCCAGACCCAAGTGGAGCCCCCTAAAGTAAAACACGCCCCCAGGGACCAAGACCCCAAAGAACGCTGCTGTACTGAGGAAAACAGGAAGCAGCTCTCAGCGTGGAAATCAAATGCACAAGGGCAGTCAAATTATAACCCTATAGTGATGCAGAAGAACCCACAACTGTATAAAATGTCCACAGCAGCAAAGAGTTGCCCGGGATCCAACCCCCCAGGCTTTTATAACGTACGGGTCAGGTTAGTTTGATTCCTTTAAGGGTTAGTTTACTTAAGTGATTACACTACATGCGAAGCCTAAATAGACTGTTATCTATTTATGCTTCTATCAACAAAAACGTAGAAAAGGATACTTTAAAATGAAAACATGGTGGCTTCTTTGAAGACAATGCAACTGTTTCATACCACATTTTCCAAATATACTAGAAATAATTTAACCCTGCTTAGCAAGGGATGAGAGGAGAACCACCTAGAAAACATCATTTCTTCTCATGCTTGGCACATATAGGGGCTTTAAATAAAGGTCAAGCATGAAAGAAACTGTCCAGTTTTATGTGTCTCAATAATTCTAAGATTCTGTGGCCACTTCCTAACAAGAGATACTTCAGGAGCATAGCTTTCCACCCTTTGCTCACTCCAAACATATCTACTATATAAAAAGGGCTCATTCCTCGAGACTAATTTTCCTTACAACCAAAGTCTTGCCTCATTGATTCCTTTTTACACACAAATCCAGATTTTAAAATTCAGTTTTGGCAAAAATGAATGGCGAGCGAGCACATCTTGTCATGTGCACTTTGACTGTGCGGAGGTGCTCTTTCCTGGCGGGTCAGATGGACAAAAAGGAAGAGGAGACGCCCCCAAAATGTCCCCTCAGCTGGATCCAGCCCTTCTTAGCCTGCTCTCCTCTCGTCTCTGAATCATTCCCAACAGAACCGCCCATCACATGCAGGGGCATCTGGGCACAGCTGGGGACTGTCACAGAGCCTCAGAAAAGGCCCCCCAGAGCCAGCTGCTTACCTTCGTGCTTATACGTCATCTCTTGGCAGCCAGAGAAGTAAAGGCACACCAGGGCGCAGAGGCAGAGGAAGAAGGAGAAGAACAGCACAAACAGCACGTACTCCATCGCGCAAGGTGGCCGCAGGTGCTAGCCAGCGAGCCTGGGCCTGGCCCAAAGCCACATGGTCGGCATCGATTTCCAGACCTTCTCCAGTCCTAGGAAAAAGCGCCAGTTCTCCCCCCACACCGGTCTCCTTTCCTCTACCACACCACCCCACTGTCCCCAAGGCTTCCTGCGGACAGGAAGGCTCCGGGGACACCTTCAGCGCACGGATGCCAGCTCAGGCAGATCCCCGATGCTGGCCACGCTGCCTATGGGCTGGGAGGAGCCGGTTTCCTGGGCTGGGCTGGGCTGGGGTGCCCTTGTCACAGAGGACAGCCAGTCTACTCTCTGGGGACCTTCTTCCCAGGCCCCAACCTCCCTGAGCCTGTTGTCAACTCTGCCACACAGGCCCTGGGTCCCTGGACACTTGCAAGGGCCCCCAGGAGCAGTGCTAGCAACAGTATCGTGGCGAGAGCCTTCTCCTTTAGGAACGGAGCCAGAGCTGAGGAGGCACCTCCGCACTCATGGGTCCAGGAAATTTTCCTGCTGCCCCGCCATGCCATGTGTACCCTGCGCTTGCTAAACTGGCTGGTTTCTTGGCAATCATTTCATCAGCATTTGTTTTACCATTTTTACAGACTGAAGCAAACCATCATTCAAGGGAAAATCTGTGACTTTTGAACTAGATCACAGTCTTCAGGTTGCCCTGTCCAGACTCTACGAGAGTCTTGTGTTTCTTAGAGAAGCATCACTAGGCATAACATCAAAAGCAAAAACCCTCATATTAGAAAAAAAGGACAGATTTTACCATAAAAAAGTAAAATTTCTATACTTTGGCGGATACCAAAGCAACATCAAAAGGCAATGGATAATTCATAAAAGAAATACATACAGCCAAGTCCATACCTACGCTTCGACTTCAACCATGCGCAATGCTCTGTTCCTTTTAAAGGTTCGCATCAGATGAGCCGTGCAGCTGCATCATGTGCCCCATTTAGTGTTGATGAACCCTCCAAGTCACGTTTGCAAGAGAGGCGCTGCACAGCCAGGGTTGGGAACAGTCCAGGGATGGGCCTGTGCCCAAGGTGAGCCAAGGAACACCAGCCCGGGCACTTTTGCTCAAACTACGAGAAGGAGAGACTTGCTCTTCCACAGAGGTTGCTGGGCAAGTGTAATGCAAGCCTGACGCTGCCAGAGCTATTTGGGTCACCAGATGGGGAGTGCCTGCTTGAGAAAGAAGACTGCCCACTGGAATGCAGGGCTGAGAGACAGAGAGAGGTGGGGTCCTGACAGTAGCCTGTGAGCATCTGGATCTAGCCGTGCCTGAAGCCAACACCCCTAGACATTTCAGCTCTATAAATTCCTCTCCTTGCTTAAGTGACTTTGAGTTTTTGACATTAGGAACAGAAAAACATCTCATCAGCCATCTACAAACTATTGAGTTCTGGGACAAGTCTAAAGGCTGATTTCTACACCTGGATCCTCAAAAGAAACCTGGCAAGTGCTGGCAGGTGCAACAGCTGCCTGGGCCTCAGGGATTCTCGGCTTTGCAGAAACCACAAGGGATGTCCAGTCCAGCTGGCTCCTGGACCTACTCAGACTCCCACCTCCACCCAGAGGCTCTGTGCCCTGTCACCTGGCACCCTGCTGTGACGGAGGCAGTCCATGGACAATGCCTGAGGGCTGGGGGCAGGCAGGGCTAAAGGCGGCACTTCCTCATCCTTCACCACTGAGCCCACTGGGAACACGGGGCAGCCTCAGGCCCTGAGCCAGTTCAGATGAGGCAAGATGTCTGATAACAACGACCTTTGGTCTTTCCCAGCACTTGACCCAAAAAACCAGACTGGAGACGCCGTGTGTCAGCCACAAGTGCCGGCTCCAGCCCTGCTCCCCAGTCCCACTCCCTGCAGCCTGCATCACCCCCTCATTCAGCCGTGGCATCCTCTGAGCTCTTCCTGGAGCTGAGCCCCGCAGACGCAGACGTAGAAAGGGACAGGGACGAGGGGCTGCACCAGGTGCCAGGACAGAGGAACACGAGGGCCGAGGAAGCCCAGAGCAGGAGTGACTAGCCCAGCCAAGAGGTGCCGCAGGCCTGGATGAAACGGTGACAACTACGCCAAGTCCCAAAGGAGTCGGAGGCAGCGCGCAGAAGAGGTGAGAGGCACTCGCCTGGGAGGGGAGGCAGCCTGGCAAGGCGGGACCTGCAGCCCAGCGCCGCAGGAGGCCCTAAGGCAGCAGGTGCACAGCTGCTCCCGGGCCTTGAGGGGCGGGCCAAGGAGCCCCGTGGAGTGTTTTTAGGAAGAAGGCAGCAGGGTCAGACTGTGCCTCAAAAAGGCCATTCTCACAGCTTTGGAGGGGAGGGAAGGTGCTGGAACAGAGGAGCAGCCAGGAAGCTATTTCCAGGATCCCAGGAACAGGGATGAGGACCTGACCCCAGGCAGTGGAGACCCCTGAGAAAGCCAGTGGGCTGGAGGGGCAGGGCTGCAATCCAGAGCCTCTGCCACACACCCCTCCCCACAGGGCCTGGCGTCCCCTCCTGAGACCAGGCAGGAGGCCAGGAACCTGCAGACCCGGCAGCTCCTCCCGGAGGACTGAGGGTCACTGCTCTGTTCACACCTGACAGCAGGAATAAATCACCCAGAACCGCCACAACTTCCTGTCTATACCAAAGTCTTCAGAAGTGGTCTGGATGGCCTTGTGGTCTTTGCTACTCTGGACAGGGTGCCCGCGGTGGCCCCTGCAGCCAGGTCAGGCTCCTGAGCTCTGCTCCCACCGGCCCCGGCTACAGCCTCCTCGTGCTGCCGGCAACCGGCAGCGCTTCCCCAGGTACGGGACCCGCACGGTCTCTGGGAAGCACTGCTGCCGAGCTGCTGGCATGTGGCCCAGGACACAGCCCTGTGTCTCTGCAACTGTCCCAGTGACCTAGCTCCAGGACCTGAATCTTCTCCAGAGCCCTTTACCACAGGCCCCCCACTTAGCTGGATCCAGGACAAGTTCTCAGCCTCAGCCGAGAGTCCCAATCACACCTTCAACCAAGGCACGTGAGCAAACTGTACTAATTTTCAGACGTTTTTCACAGACTCAGAACTCTACTGCGATACAACTTCTGTGCAAGTTTCAATATCCTACAACACAACTTACCACCATGGCGGGGGCTCCTGCTGGAGTTAGCCCTGACGCCAGACCTCCTGCAGAGCAGGCCACCCACCCCAGCCCTCCAGGACAGGGCCCAAGGAACCGCTCAGGGTTCTTCTCCCAAAACCCCTCCCTGGGGGCTAATGTGAGCCCACGCTGACCTAGCAGGATGCCCGGAGAAAGCGACTGTCAACAGCAGTCTTATCCTTGGAGGGCATCCCACAGGGGACTCCTGGGCAGGCCCAGTGAGATCCGGTCACACCCTCAGGGGCCAAGGGCTGACACCCCTGCCCTGCCCTACCTAGCTCCACCTGCCACGACCAGGCGTGGGTGTGGAACTGCAGGCACTGTCCTTCAGGGAGTCCGGAGAGGTTTGCTAAGTTCCTTTCAAAAGAGAATAAGGAGCCAGAGAACAGGGACCAGCCTGTCAGGCTTCTGGAAAATTCTGGAACCTTCAATGCACTCACCACAGTATTCTGTCAAGCAAAGCCCTGGGCATAATGGCAAAGCACTTGGATGTATAAGGGACAGACAGCAATGGAAGCATTTGAGGGGAAAAAGAAATGACAGTTGCCTCCTGGTATCCCTGAGGGGTTGCTCCCAGGACCCCCTGAACCAAAATGCTGAAGTCCCTTATATAAAATGGTGTAGTATTTGCATATAACCTACACAGATTCTCCTGTGTACTTTAATCTCTAGATTACTTATAATACTGTACCTAATACAACGTAAATACCACATAAATACAGTCAGATGCCAAATAATGACATTTCAGTCAACAACAGACCCTACATACAACAGTGCTCCCGTAAGATTATAACACTGCATTTTTACTGTACCTTTTCTATGTTTAGATAGATTTAGGCGCACAAATATTTCCCACTGTGTTACAATCGCCTACGGTATTCAGAACAGTAATGTGCTGTCCAGGTCTATAGCCCATGAGCACTAGGCTAGACCACACAGGCTGGGTGTGTAGTGGGTTGGACTGTCCAGGTGTGTGTAAGTGCGCTCTGTGATGTTTGCACGAGGACGAAATTGCCCTGCGACACGTTCTCAGAACTTATTCCTGTCCTGGAGTGATGTGTGACTATGGTTGTTATACTGTATTCTTACGGAATAATGAAAAGGGAAGAAGTCTGTACATGTTCAGTGCAGACCCAGACATCCATTTTTTCCAAATAGTTTTGATGCACAGTTGAGTGAGTCCACAGATGTGGGACCGCCGGGTATGGAGGGCCTAGTGTACCGAGTGCCTGTGGCCTGTGGTCGAGAGAAAGGGAAGCCACTCAGGCATGACAGGTGGCCCTGGGGGATTAGAGAACATGCTCAGGGCCCCGATGGATCCAAACACCCATTCCATTGGCCCCGTGTTGCACGATGCCGGGATAAAACAGATGCACGGGTGGAAACTGGTCTACACTGAACCCTGAGAAAAAGAAAAGATGCTGGTGGGTCCAGGAAACAGCGAGTGGGAAAGACCCTCGCCCAGCTCAGATCCCCAAACTGGGCCTTCCAGTGGCACTGAACTACTGTCATTCAAGTGGTCACACATTCCCATTCTTCTGGGAGAGTCCAGTGTCATGCAAATGCGTTTTTCAGTAAAGACAATTCACCTTTGCAGCCGACAACCAATTAGGGACACACACTCTGTGCCAGGCAGTGAACAGGACACAGGGCAGGACAGATGGCCCTGCCGGCACCTGCCACAGAGGCGAGTACAGCAAATCACAACTCGACGCTAGCCCTTGTAAGGTTCTCCTCCCAAAGCACATTCAGAAATCATAAAAAAGGGGGAAAGAAACCTTTTTTTTATTATGGGATTCTGATATAGGTTTGAAAAATAAAGTCATGGCTCCCCAATGGGTTTCCAGAAAACCCCACGCGGAGACGTCATGCGTATATAAGGCCACACAGCACCCAGTGAAGGGGACAGACTGCATGTCCTTGGATTTGTGCTCTTTAAACGTCTGTCCATGGTGGAAATGGCACTCACACACACTGCTGGCAGCTGTGCCAACCGATGTGACTCTCCGTGCGGTGGTGGGTGGGCATGTTCCCTGGCCATAGCCTTCCCACCCCTGCCCCACTTCTCACCTTGCGGGAATCTACCTGAGGGGACCATCCGGACAATGGACACAGCTTTCTAGACAAAAGGAGTTTGCCATGGTGACATTTACAGAAGCAAAAAGTCCAACGACAGGGGAAAGGGTAACTAAATAATGGCACAGCCACTAATGAGACCTTCGGCAATCGGGGAATGAAACAGGCCTGGCCCAGGAAGAGCCGCCCGCGTGGGCAGGGGCACATTCGTTGCAGCACCGCTCACAGCGCCAGGCAGGGGAGCAACGTGCCAGCAGCTGCAGAGTGGCAAACAGATTGACGGCCCGTCCACTCAGCAGACTGCATAATTTATATTTAGGAAGACAGCACTGAACACGGGTAAATGCTTGCAGCGTGATGTTAAATAAAAATGCAGGTGCAGATGAGTGTTCCGCAGTTACGGCTAGGGAACGCACGGCACCAGGAGGTACTCGGTGTGATGCATCACTTTCCGTTTCCCGGGTACTCCACAATGCGGTTCTATTTCTTCCATAAAAATATATATTTAAATATAAACAATTCTACCAAACCACTTCCCGTTTCTGAGTTTCTAACATCAGCGCGCGGAGACGTGCACCGTGCTCACCTTGCCTTGCTGGGAAAAGCTCGGGCCTTGGCGTCCCAGACCTGAGTTTGAACCTCAGCCTTGTCAAGTTACTTTTTCTCTGAGTGATTTCTATATTTTATGTCTATATGTTTCCTGTAAATGAAAAATGGAAAAAATAGTACCAACCTCATAGGGTGGCTGTGAGAATTCAGTAAGATCGTGTAAACGACCACTCATCCAAGGTTCCAGGACAGGCAAATGAAATGAGCCCGGAGGACTGATAGTGGCACCAACCTGAATGCCACACCAAGACCACCAGGAGGCAGCCTGCAGGCCAAACGTCGCTTGCAGATATATTTTCTTTGCCTCACAGATAAATATTTTACAGGTTGAGTATCCCTTATCTGAAATGCTTAGGGACCAGAAGTGTTTCAGATTTTGGATATTTTCAGATTCTGGAATATTTGCATACACATACTGAGCTGTCTTAGGGATGGGACCCAAGTCTAAACACAAAACTCATTTAGGTTTCATATACAGCTTATGCACATAGCATGAAGGTTATTTTATACAATGTCTTTAATAATTTTGTGCTCGAAACAAAGCTTTGACTGCATTTTTATTGTGACGTGTCACATGAGGTCAGGTATGGAATCTCCCACTCATGGTGTCCTGTCAGCGCTCAAAAGGTTTTGGATTTGGAAGCATTTTGAATTTCAATTTTTGGATTAAGAATACTTAACCTGTATTTGCACCACAATACCACAGACATTTGCTCCAACATTTAAAATCCTTAGATTTTACATAAAGTCTGGTGTTAGGGATTGAATTGTGTCCCCAAAAAAGATATGTTGAAATCCTAACCCTGGTACCTCAGAATGTGACCTTATTTGGAAACAGGCTCATTGTAGATATTGTTAGTTAAATTATCATGAGGTCATACTGGAGTAGGGTGGACTCTAATCCCACGAGTGGTGTCCTTGTAAGAAGACAGCCATGTGAAGGCATAAAGACACACAGGTAGAAAGAATGTCATGCAATGGCGAAGCCAGAGACTGGAGTGATACAGCTCGCAGGCCAAGGACACCAAAGACTGCTGGGAAACCACCAGAAGCTAGGAGCAGGCAAGGAAGGATTCCCCACCAGTTTTTGAGGGAGGGAACATGGCCCTACTGACACCTTGATTTCAGACTTCCGGCATCTAGAACTGTAAGACAATAAATTTCCATTGTTCTAAGCCACCCATTTTGTGGTACTTTGTTAAGGCAGCCCTAAGAAACTAATACATAGGATCAACACTTCGCTTTAAAGACTGGAATATCTGACACCACCTGACCTACCTCCTCATAGCAACCAGGATTCAGGGCCCAGTTTGCCACAGTCCCCACCGCTCCCTACTGTCACCCTGACACTGAGGCTATATGTCCTTCCCCATTCACCATCAATTTGCACAGGTGTTTTCGATATAAACAAGAAATATTTCTCTATAACCAGATCTCTACCAAAAAATAAATCGGGCAGGACACTTGGCTCAATAAAAAGGTGAGGAGGCCCATGTCTTCGTGGAAGTGAAAAATAGGTTTACAGGTTTAAATGCAAACTGTGTCTTTTTTTGTACCTGCTCTGATGTGCTCTTTTGCATTCCAGCTTGGTCCCTGTGGGCATTTGCGTTTCACAAGCCCCGCTCTACGTCCTCCCTACCAGGGCTTTCAGACACTACTACTAAGAAATGGGTGGAACTATATTTTCCAAAAAGAATGCAGTTCCACATGATTAAAAAAAGAAACCACAATGCTCCTGGATTTTTTCAGAACAGGATGTTAGATGACATAAATCAAGTCTGAGTGTCCTTTAAATCCTTCAAAAACTCTAAGCATTTATGTTTTTAATTTGGGGTGACTATACCCTGAGGCCTAAATACAGAATTCATCAGTAAGTTTTGCATAAACAAATTACAATAAACAGATCACATTAATGCCATAATTTATGTTGCTTTGAGAGATGGTGGTGGCAGGTTTCTCATCATCAAACACGAGGAGCCCCCGTGTGTGTCTATGCTTGCAGGGCCCCTCTGCGGGGCTCCCCCGGGACAGCCCTGCCCCGCAGATCTGGGACACAGCTACAAAGCGGGGCAGCTGCCCCCGCGCAGGCTCACCTTGGGCGGCTTCAGACTTTTCCCTCGATACCTTTTGGAGCAGCGCAACAGCCGTTCTTTCTCCTGGAAGGAAACACAATTGTTGGCATTTCCAGCCAGCGGCACGTCACACCACCCAGCGCAACTGGCTCTCAAAGGGAGCAGCTTACGACACTGCTGCGTCTGCTTGTCTACCCCAGGCAAGGGCTGGTCCAGGCTCCAAGCACCTAAGTGGTGGCTGCTTCTCAGCAACGAGAGCTACAGAGCCGCACCATCTGCTCAGGCCTAAGGGCCTTCCAGAAAAAGTGCCAAGAACTGCCAGTCCTGTAAAACTCAAGCCTATCTTTTTTGGGGGCTGGAAGCTGTAAAAAGCACTAAGCAGGGCTGACTGAACATCTGCACTGCTGGCCTTGGCAGGCTCTTCCTGCGACAACCTCAGAGTATGAGAACACCTGCAGCTTTGGATGCAGACGGAGCTGGGCCTAAAGCCCCTGGGCCTCCAGCTAGCCAGGTCACTCCTCTATTTTTCTGATGATCTGTTTTGTCCTTTGCTACATGGGGCTAGAACCTGCCCAGCAGTGCTGCCCAAGAAAGAAACAAGAGACTGTGGGTGCCTGGTAGCCACTGTCAGCAGAAAGAGCACTGTAGCGCAGGGGCAAGAGCAGCAGCATTTTGCTCCATAAACCTGGGGGATTTTCCTCTTTCTAATCATGCTTCCTTTTCACTTCGGCAGAGACGTACGGTCTGCCCTTCCTGATCTTTGCCAACGCCGTTATCTTTATTTTCCCTATCCTTGACTTGGTTTATGATTCCTCTTTTGGCTTTATTGTCATTTTATTGAATACGTTTTTTCATCCCAAGCTGCACTGCATCTTTCGTGCAATGAAGCAAAGATGGATGGACGTGCGCATGGATGGGCGGACGGGAGGGTGGAAGAACGGATGGATACGAAGGCGGAAGGGAGGGAGGGAGGGGGGTTTACAGAGGGCGAGAGGGACAGAGGCAGGCAGAGCGAATGTGACAATTACCATCAAAGCCTTTTCTAGAATTTCGACCCTGGCTTTTCTACTCTTCAAAGACCCATGCATGGAACCACCACACACAGCACTGGGCAAGCAGAAGACCCAACTAAAGCTCACTGCGGGTGTTCCCAGACGGGCGCCTAAGCTCCTTTCACAGAGAGCTGCAGAATTCTCCAGATATGACTACCCACCTACTTCAGGCATGCTCACCCCCACCTTAACAGGTGCACACCCCACACACACGTCCGGGAAACACACACAGCCTTAGCAAGCCCTTCAAGTTCTAGTCTGATTACAAGGTTCAGGGTTGCAGGCTGAAGCTCACAATCTGCAACTGCTGACCTGGAGAAGAATCAAAGCCTTCTCAGGGAAAGGTCATGTCCGCTCCGTAAGGGCCAGCAGACTCGTTCTTGAAACTGAGGCTGCTGCGTAACCACTGCAAACCATGGAGAAGATCTGAGAAAAAGAGTAGCTACGGAAACCTCCCCAGGTACCAGTAATCTCATCTAAGGGAAGTCAAAGGCCACCTTATGGCAGAATGAAGCAGGAATGTGTACGTCACGGTGACCCAGCGAGTCCCAAAGGCAGCCCTGCCTGCTCCTGGCCTGGTTCGGCAGTACTGCCCCGAGCCCTGACATCTGTTCCCGACGCCCGTGTGACACCCCGCTGAGATGAGTCACGCCAGCTGCGCCAGACGTACCAGTGCGAGGTCGTCGATGACGTGCTGCTGCTCCAGTACCTGCAGCCTCAGGAACTCGATCTCCTGCTCGTCCCTCGTCAGACTGAGGTCGTTCAAGGAGGTGTGCCGCTTCAGAGACGCCTGCGCTGACAGCTTCTCCTTCTGCAACCAGAGGGAGAGAGAGCACTGCAGGGTGACCCTCCACAACACTTATGAGGGACGGTAGTGGCCTGGGGGCTCGGGTGTGGGGTGGAAGGATGACGGGAGGAGGGAGGGGATGATGGCCGCCAGCCCAGCTGGAGGAGTGGTCAGGGCTGACTGTGCACACTGCTGAGGGGAAGGGTGGGCAGGGCCTGGGGGCAGAAGATGATGCTGAAATGAGCCTTGAAAGCTGGGAGGGGAAGGTGGGGAGGAGAGGGCTCCACGGAACAGCGATTACACATGTGCACACCTGCACCTGCTATGGCGCAGAGCAGGGCGTGCGCGCTCAGCCCCTCGGTCTTCTGAGCTGCAAAGCAGGGGTTATTAATACTGCTCTGAACAGTGACCCTGGAGCATTCTAGAAACCATCAACTACCAGACACCCGCCCTGACCACAAAGATCATCCTCACCGGAGATTACAAGCCCCTTATGCAAAGCATCCACAGCAATAAATGTCCTCGCTTTGACATACTGAGTATCCACCACGAGCTCTGCTGTCTCCGAGGACTTTGTGTGCCACCACTTCGCCCTGCAGGTAATCCTGCAATGTTGATATTTTCATTCCCACTTTATAGATGAAGAAACAGAATGAGAGCTGTGTTTAAGGACACAGCTGCCTCCCTCTAGGCTCAGATGCCCACAGCACAGAACATTCTGGAGCAGTGGGGAGGAGGGAGAGGGTCTGTGGACCTGCACTGGCCCTGAGGCTTCCTGGGGGGCGGTGGCAGGTGGGCCTTGGAGCGCGTGGACCAGCAGGGTCAGGGCTGGCGACCGCAGGCAGAGACAGAGTGCCAGAGCCGGCCCCGGGGTCGACGGCTCACCATTTCCACGTTTTCCCTGGTGAGGTTCTTGATCTTCTCCTCCATCCTCTGGATGCTCTGCAGCAAATCCTCGTTCTTCTTGTTCATTCGCTTGTTCTTCTCCACCAGGGGCTTCAGCTGGACCTCGGTCTCACGTGAGCGTTTCAGCTGTGATTGGAAAAGGACACAGAGGGTCAGACAACTCGAAGACCCAAAGGATGGCTGAGGCAAATCGCGGAGTTGAGCAGAGATTCAACCCCAGCCTCCTCGGGACCAGAGGTCCCCTGTGAAGATCACGAACACCGAAAGAGCACACACGCCAGCTGCCAAGCACAGCATCTCATCCAAGCCTCGTGGGGCCCAAGTGAGGTGCCCAATGAGGAGGGTGCAGCCCAAGGGGGAGGCCACAGATCAGGCTCAGGTGGCCCTGTTGGCAGGTGGCCTGCGCTGTCTACTGTCCCACTCTCCTTTCCCTCAGGGCATCAGCCCGGAGGTCACAGATCACACACAGAAAGACCAGTCCAGCTACCTAGCTCCTCCTGGCTCCCACTCCCCCACCTACCAACTCAGCAGGCAGCTCCACGCCCTGGGCCCCGACACAGCGCCAGGCTCAGTGCTGGGAGCACGGAGAGCACTGTGGCGTCCGGCAGCCCTGAAAGGACTTGCCCAGTCTTCCGTGATCAGCCACATGTCCTTTCCATACAATCAGCATCTGGGAACCCTCTCGCACCAGGCCCTGTGTCAGGCACTGGGTCAAGGGACGACGTGACAGGAATGCCTATCCAAACAGATGGGGAAGAGGACCAGGAGAGGCCACGGAGGTAATACCACGGGAGAAGGGAACCATATGCCCACATGTTCACAGATTCCACGCCGTCCAGCAGGACCACCGACAGGGGGTGATGGGGAGAGAAGGGAGGGCGTGGGCCAGTCTGATCTGGTGGGGTAGGCAGGGGAGCTGGGTCATTTGGTCTCCATCCCCAGCCCTGGGGACCTTGAAGCAGAAGAATTCTGTGGGCAGGTCTGCCTTCTAGAACAATCTATTGCCTAGACTGCTGTGTGGAGGCCAGACCAGCAAGACAGAGACTGGTGAGAAACCACAGTGGTGGGGGACAAGGAGGAGGAACCCAGGGACCTGCACAATTAGAGGCACCCATGGCTTTTCCTTCTGAGGACAGTGTCCTTGGAGACACATTCACTTTCTAGCTGCACGACCAGGGGCAAGTTCTTAGCCTCAGTTTCCTCATCTAGAAAATGAGAATAATGACAGCTCCTGCCTCCTAGACTTGTGGTGAGAATTAAATGCACAGCAGTAGTCTTCACAGGGTTATTTTAATGGACAAGAATTAGAAACAATGTAAGTATCCATCGGTATTACAGCCACCACAAGAACCAACACCGTATGCCAGCAAGTGCTGCCATGAGCCCGAAATAGCATTATCCCTTTCCCCACATTCTCTCTCATTTCACTCACCACGACCCCAGAAGGGGAACCATCCCCAAACCCCATTTCACAGACAAGGAATGAAACCCAAAGAGATGACGAGGCAATGTGCTCAAAGTCACAAAGAAAGTGCTAGAACCAAGAATCAAACACAAGAGACTGACTCTGGAATCTCCAGACTGTAAAAGTCAAGGTAAAATATTCTGATGGTATCTGCTGAAACGTAAAATGTACCGTGTGACTCCAACATTCCACTAGAAATCTACCCCACAGAAATAAAAGTTCAAGTTAGTAAAGACAGGAATGTGTCTTCCATGTCTCATTGTAACAGCAAAGAAATCTGAACGAGCCCAAATATCCTCCATGAGCAAATGGCCGAACAGACCGCGGGACAGCCACGCTGCGGGGCACGCGGCCTTTGGGGAGACAAAGGCCGATCTCCACGCGTCACTCCGGCGGGGAGTGCTGCGATTGAATTAGGTGAAAAAGGCACATTGTAGAACAATGCAAAGGGGAAGAAACCTCATTTTATAACCATGAGATAAAACAAAAAGTCTAGTGGATGTCGATATGTTTTATAAGCATTGAAAACATGTAAGAACCACCCAAACTAACAGTAGTTATCTCTTGACTTTAAGACTGAGGCCAGGTGCAATGGCTCAAGTCTTGCAATCCTAGAACTTTGGGAGGCTGAGGCAGGAGGGTCACCTGAGGCCAGGTGTTCAAGACTGGCCTGGGCAACATAGTAAGACTCTGTCTCTACAAAAAAATTTTTTAAAAAATTAGCTGGGCACAGTGGCACAATATAGTCCCAGCTACTCGGGAGGCTGAGGCAGGAGGATCACTCGAGCCCAGGAGTTCGAGGCTGCAGTAAGCTATGATAGCACCATTGCACTCCAGCCTGAGTGACAGAGTGAGACCCTGTCTCTAAAATGAAAAAAAGGATCGAAGCACTGGCAAACTTACCAATTTCTACTTTTAACTACTTCAGTGTAGTCTGAACTGTTCCCAGCAGCCTGTGTTTTCCTTAATCCTCTCAGCAAGCTATTTTGCAGCTCATGAGTGCTTTTTCAGCTCATGAGTATTTAAATAAAAAGTGGAGACATAATATTACACGTACAGGCTGATAAAGCCATATAAAATATGCCTTTAAAAATACTGGAAGGAAATGAACTTATTTTGATCCTGTCAAAATTACGAAGAGGTGATAATTATTTACACTTTTCAGTATCCATTTTTTCAAGTATTCTGTAGATATACTTCCCTTAATATAACAAGGATTAGAATAAACATAAAAATTATGAGGTATTTCTCAAGAAGTTTATGTATCAACTACCACTACATAAAAATTACATAGCTATTTATCTACAAAATTTAAACATATTCAGGAAATTGCTATTTTTATTGGAGATTTCTTTTTTAACCAGAAATCCATGTTCATTATTTTTAAAATTAGATGTGTATCAAGTTTTATGCAAAAGGAAGTAAATAGATAAGCAAAAATGAAAATTACCCATAATCATGCCACCTAGAAGAATAATTCCCAACATCCAGGATGATGACAATGTATTTTTGTTCTATAAGTGCTTTTATCATTTAATTTACTGTGAACAAATTTCCATGTCAATTGAATATGGTCTACGTCATCAATCTTAAAGACTGCATAAAATTCAGTGTATAAATATTCCACAATTACTCTGACCAATACTTTAGCATTCAACAAGTGAGTTTTTTGTCTTTGGTTTTTGGCTGCTATTATAAACAACATTGCAATGAATATCCTTTCCACACTCCTCAGTGAAATTCTACAATTGTTTGCTAAGCATAAAGTCCTGTAGAAACAAAAGGGAGTAACAGATTTCTTCAAAAAGCATGTGCTAGATTTTCAATCGAAAAGAAATAAGAAAGCAAGCACAGAAAACCAGAGGCCTCGGCGTTAACTTTCTGTTTAAGGCATGCTTTGTGGCCCCAAGGCACCATCTGTCTGGAGGGCTGATTACCAGTTCATTCCTCTCATCTGCCAAGAGGGTATTTCTGTCTTCCAGCTTCCGTATCACCGAATTCAGTTCAGCAATTTTTAGTTGAAATCTCCTTACATCTCGCTCATCCATATGTTGATCCTAAAAAAAGGCAAGATACAAACGTACTTTGAAGAAGCTGAAATGATTCAAAGCACTCCATAGAGCCTTCCAGAAAATCAGAAAAGTCACATGATGACAAAACAGGTGAGCTCTTTACTAAGGGGACCCGTATGCCACACAGCAAGGAGGGGAACTCCAAGCCCCGCTGCACATTGGTGGGAAGACTTCATCTTAGAGGCACTGACACTTCAGACCCTTCAATGGCTCCCTGGGGACCCCGCATTGAGCTCCGCCCACCCTGCGTCTCTTACAAAGGCCCATCACACGCCACTCAGAGTTCCCAGGACGTGCTAACACATTCCTCAAGGACAGGAACACTGGGTTGGTCCTGCTCAACACTGAAATGCTGGCACCTAATACAGTGTCCGGCACATACAATTCATAACAGACACTCAAATACCGAAAGAATGAATGAATGAATGAATGAATACATTCTGCTTCAGCCTCCTCTGTGTCTTCATTAAGTGCTATGAACTAAAACTAAAATCCTAAGCCCTCTGCTAACTGAATGGACCCCCTCAGCCAAGAGGACCCTGGAAGCACCCTAAAACTGAGTTCCCAGCCATGCCGGGAAGAGAGAGGTAAAGCACAATTACATGCACATGATTTCCCTTCATGAATATTCATGATTCCTCCTATAGCTTGTTGAATGTGTACATTTGGCCACCCCACTCAGTACAAAATCCTGCTCCCTTTTGTCTCCTCTTTGGAGCACGTGTGCCTGGCTTCTGGCTGGGGCTCAGCTTCCCAACCTGTCGGAATGGCCACCCAGCGGTTGCTACCCTTAATGAGAAATAAAGCTCTCCTTTTTCCAGAGTAGAAACCTTGCTAATATATTTTTTTTTTTTAGTTAACAAATGGCAACCTGGAAGGGACCAGGGAGACCCCCAGTTTCCCCCAGCATGATTGGAGGTCAACGCACTGTCTGCATGAGCCCACTGATAGCTCACTTGTCTCCCTGACCTTGCTGGGAGAAACTCAGGTAAACTCCCCTGGATCCAAGATCTCCCACTTTTAAGACAAAGATCTCAGAGACTTTCTCTCTACCCCTTCCCTTCATTCCTCCCAGTTCCAATTCCCTCTATTCCAGAGCCAGGAGGGCAATGTCTTGCGAGCCCTCTGTTTAGGGGGCTACTCCAGTTTCCCTGGTTCCCTCCATTCTGAGCCCCGAGGGAATGTTTTGTAGGTCCTGGTTTGGGGAGGACCTAGTTAGATTCAGCTGGTCCGTAGGGTTTATGAAGACACTCATGTTCCAGCACTTGGGGAGGACACACTCATAGAGGTAAGTACAATTACAAAAATGTTAATTCTAAGAAAATGGTCTCTGATCCACTGTCATCAGAGACACTAGTCACTAACATTCTTAAAAAAATAAAATAAAAAATTCTTACACGTTTGAAATCTAACCTAAAATGACTTAAAGTTTGGCCAGCCACAATAAAATCTTAGGAGACCTTTAGGTTACCTGTGTTTTCAGCTAAAACCAAAAGGCTATCAAACCTCCCAGAATAATGAAGAAAATGCTATAATTGGTATTTCGAGTTTTCCAGATGGGATTGAGTCTCTCATAGCCTCCCTTAAAGACAGTAATTTCAAATAAAAAGAGACTCAAAAAAAACGGCACCTGAAAAATATTTAGAGTCGACTCTTTCCTTTTTTCTTACCTCTCCTTCCATCTCTGCTCCTAAACAATTGTTCTTTCTTCTCAACTAGTTTAAAAAAAAATTGCTCCAAATGTTGGCCTTTGTTTTTTTTTCTTCTGTCTGAAAATTCCTCTATGATATCTGTTCCTGGAATGGGACACAGTTGCCTCATTATCACAACTTGTTTCTTTTTCTCTCTCTTGTCTAGCTCTAACAAACTCTAACCCAAATTTCTCCCCAACTATCAGTTTGGCTTTTAATATGTAAAACTTTTAGCTTCAAATTAGACTAAAGAGATTTAAAATATTTGGCCCCAATGTATATCTCTTTAACATATTTTAAAATGACTGCTGCAAAACTGCCTTTTATGAAAAAAAAAGAATTTAAGAGTTTCTACCTCTAAAAATCTGAAAAGTAACATCTGCCATCTGTTCTCTCTGAGAACTATGCCTGCAGGGCGTCGTCTATGTAACAAGACCACCTTTGCTAACTAGTCAAGACTTTCTCTCTCTCTCTCTCTCTCTCTCTCTCTCTCTCTCTCTCT
>RJWJ010010773.1:0-46100 GCA_004363605.1 Indri indri | reverse complement strand
CATTGTTCCAAGTGTGTCCTATACACTCTCATATTTCCCCAACAACCCAGGGATATGGGTCCTATTTTTATCCCTTTTATACATAAAGAAACAGCAACATAAAGCAGTTAACAAACTTGCCCAAAAAACAAATGGATAACCTCATTTTCCTCATCCTCCATATATTATAATTCCATGTAACGCCTCCTCAAATCTTAGCATTCTCTGTATCACACTTTCAATATATTAATAACCAAAACAGATTAATTAAAAAAATATTCTAAGTACAGGCATTCCATCACTCCTCAGGAAAGTTACTCCTATGATCACATATCCTATAAATTCTGAGAACCATTCTAATAATTATTCCAATTCATTTTTCACACATAGCTGTGCCTCCCACTCTACGATGCCATTCTCAAATCCCCCCTCAGATAAGAATGTCTTCCGAGGATCAAGAACCCGCCTTGGTCTAAATCCCCACCCAAAACCTTCCCCATGTGGGAAATCTATGTTAATTCTACCAAACTGAAGCTATAAAACAGCAATCATGTGTGGGGGAGAAAAAGACTGAAACTCATAAAAAGGAATTAACATATTCACATGAGATGCTATATATAACGTGTACAAAACAGGTATCGGAGATTTTTTTAAATGCAACCTCCTAAAATGTTGGGACTATAATGAAATATTTTGGGGGCACTTTGCTCAAAGCCCAAATAAATATAGTAGAAATTCATGATGATGCTATTTGCTGTTGGCAGATATGTTTTTCTACCTTCCCATCCTGTGATCAAAGGAAGATCCCCAAGGCTGGTTGGTCCAACTCAACAGCTCACTGGTCCAAGGGGCGGGTGGGGCTGCATTCCAACCTGCACCCTGGTCACCAGGCTGTATGCCTGGCAGGAGGGGCTGGGGGCCACCGGAGGAGGGGGCGCTTTTTCCTAACTCTCAAAAAAGTGCACGTGGCTGGTGGCCCTGGGCCTGTGAGGCTCCAGGTGCTGTGATGTGTGATGATCTGGTGGCCCAACAGCACCATCTTGCCTGATCTTGTCTTCATCACTGGGGCTGGGAAGGAGGCCCATAAAATGTATTTTATACCACAGTTTTCTCTCAAGAAGGGAGTGGAGAATGAAACAAGTAATTTTCAAGCTGGTATTCACCTTTGGTGTGTGGACCTTGAAGACCAGAGGTGGCAGACTCAAGTGAAGGTCGCTGAGAAAGTCACATGGTTATCAGATTACTGATGCCCTGGGTCCCAAAGAAACACCACCAAGTGGTGTTTGGGAGGATGACGGGAAGAGAAGCAAAGCATAGCGAACCCATGACACAGTGGGCAGTGTCACCAGCGCTCCCCACACAGTGTCATCTCAGAGATTAACGATCTGGATCAGGTTGCACAACCACTTAGAAACTGAGCTGGGTTGCAAACCAAGTGGTTTTGAGTATGATATGCTTTCCCCCTGGCATGCCAGTGTGACCACAGTCAGCCCTTGCAAGGATGTAGGATCTGAGCCAAATCACCCACCCTCCTAAAATGTTTGTACCATAGAATTCAGTGGGACAGATATGAGGTATGGTCCTCACAGGGCTGGTGGGGGTGATGCCAGGAGAGTACCCACCAGGCATAGCCTTTGGAGGCCGGAGTATTAGATGATACCATTTGGTTGCAAGTGACAGAAACATAGACCTAACAAGCTCCAACACAAAGGGGGATTTATCAGCTCCATAATATTTCAAGAGCCAGGGTGAAGGTAGCCAAAGTAACTCTATGGCTCTCTCTCTCACCTCAAGTTGACTTCGCTTTTCTTACTCTGACTCCTTGTAGCAGGAAACATGGCTGCCAGCAGCCCCTATAAACATCCCCCAGCTCCCTGCCCCTCCTGTGAGAGACTGCATCTTGTCCAGTGACCGGGGACCAGTTTGGCTTAAGCTGAGTGCCTGTCTTGGCACCAACCACTTTGGTGAGGGTGTGATGGGCCATAACTGGCCCAAACCAGTTCAGGTGGAGTACCATCACTGCCTTCACTTCCATAGTCCCCAAGATGGGGCCATTACAACTGAGAGTGGCCAGAGCACTGGACAACACAAGGGCTGTGACAACAGGGAGGTATATGGGGGGAGGGGGGCAGTGAGATCCTGAAGAAAGGTAAGCAGGTTTTGGGGCCATTGTGATGTAGGCCATTGCCTGCATGCTGACTACTCTACCCCTTCTCTTTCTTGAAACATAGACCTCAGACCTATTGTCCCAATTTTATATGTCTTGTCTGTGATAACACAGATGAACCTCGCCACTTGGCTCAGAAGACACACAAATGATCCAGTATTGTGCAAAGACATGCAGACTCTCACATCCCTCACAAACTTGCACCAATAAAGGAGAGAATGGATATAGGGATAACCTCTGTGTTGAATCACCAGGACAGCAAAAGTGTCAACAGCTACCAACAGGCACTAGGGAAGGGCCACCCCTCAGGGCCAGGCTGCAGCAGGCAGGGGCTCCTGGGAGGCTACCACCACACAGGTGAACTGAAGCCCTGAAATCTCACCCATTAACCTGTCGCAACTTGCCTGCTTCTCACAGCATCTCTGGGACCTGCCTATTCTTGGTTCTAAGAAGCCACACCTTCTCCTGCTTCTGGCTTGGCTCAGCTCTGAACTTGTGTCTTGCAACTGCATCCTCCAGATGAGCTGCCTCCTCTCAGCCACATCTTGTATCAAACATCAGCTTCAACAGGATGGCCAGGCATAACAGCATGACCTCACCTCTGCCTGTCCCTCTAAATTTCACCCTCCTGCCCTCTCATCCCACTTTCCTTCTCAGCCACTCCCCCTCCTCCCCACCCATCTCTAATAGCTTTATAGCAAACTAATCTAATTTTATTAACATTTTGTTAGCCAAGCACGCAATCACAACAGAACATATGCCATATCTTGTCAAACAGGTGTGCGTTTTCTCCAATGGTCTCAAGGAAAACCACTGATCACATTTCAAAAGGCAAGTCCTTCCCCCCCAGTAGCCTTGAAGGATCTTAACACCCACAGGTCTACCAATACCCTTACATCAGCCAGAGATTTTTCCAGCCTTGATCATACCACCATGGCCCACGGGGTAGTGTCCACTCTGTAAAGTAACACTTGCCGTTATGTTTCTCCCAAGATTAGCTCCTCAAAACTTCCAAATAATGATGCTACTATTCTGGGATTTTTCAAATAAAGCCCTATTACACTGACCTATAGCCTTAAAACTTCATTTTTCCCAACTGAGGCAAGCAAATTATTCTATGTTCAGATGAAGGCTTTTCTCTCCACTTTGATCATTTTAACTGGATTGATTTAATATGCATTGACAAGTACTAAATTTCACGGAAAATACCTAGTTGGAAAACCATAGAAAGTACCTTTTAATCAACTAAGAAACCAAACACTCCCAAGTTCTCATAACCCTAGTGAGGAATTACAATGAATGAAGTGACATTATATTAATTTAATTCTTGGAATGCATCCATAACACTTAATGGAAAGGGAAACCTTAGGATGTCTTAATGCCTGGGAAACACCCATCACCTCACTGAAATCCCTAGAACCCACCCACATCTACCAACGAATGTGCTTAAATCCAATCATTTAAAACCTATAAAAATGAAGACTTAGAGAAAAAAATGGAACAAGAAAGGAAATAACAAAAATCCATCTAGTTTCCATTGTTGTGTTTGTTTTATGACTTGGCCCTACATGATTTATTATAGTTATTTAGAGTTTCTTTCAACCTGCAAGTAGAGAGCTAACTGAGACTGAAATATTCAAATTCATTCATTCACTCACTTACCTTTCGACAAACAGGATAAGGGACGGAATTACACAACAATCATGTGAATAAAAATCAAGCTTATGGAATGTCTCCTGTGTGCCTCACACTATACTAAATACCAGATGATTGAATATCCACACAACAATTAACATGAAAGGCATCAGTATCAATCTCTTCCGTTTACACCTGTGGAAACTGAGGCTCAAAGCAACTAAATTAAGGGATTTTTTGAGTCCATCATCACATGGGACTCAAATGGCCATTGATTTTGTGTTCAAAATTACTTATTTTGCTTGTTTTTTTAAAGATTTCCAGAGTCGCAACAGATCCTAAGGTAAAATACAAGCATTGCAAATAAGGTTCTGTTTGTTATGGGAGGGGAAAAAACCACACTCCTAGATTCATAAAGTGAAGAATGTGCTATGCTTGTTGATAACCTGTGGAAGTGATGACAACTCTCCAGTTTGGTTCAAGAAACTTTAAACCAAGAAATACTCTGTGTACATCCAGGCGAGAATACTCTGTGTACATCTAGGCGAGATGTTTAAAAGGGATGTGGGAAAACAGAAAAGGCCACAGAGCAGACTGATCCTCTAGGGCTAAGGTCCCTGAGCTCTTTAGCATGGAGAAAATGAAGACAGGTGCTGGTCAATGGCCTCCTCCCACGTGAAAAATTATGAAGAGCCACCCTCCACCTTAACAAGAAACAGATACAAGTCTTGGGACACAAATATCCCTATCAAGAAAGACCACTTTACATAGCCACAGAAACAAATACCTAGTTAACCTTGTTGTTCAAAAAAACCCTTCCTACAGATAGGATATTAACTGCATCTAAAATTTCTGTAAGCGATTTCTGTGGCTCTTCTTTGAAAAAAAAATAAAATCTGAAAAACGGAATATTAGAGCCAGTGAAAATTTCACAGAACGCTTCATCTACCTGGATGGCACAAAATACCTACTGAGCAGGGAGGACATTCCTTTCTCCTTTAAAATTGGGTGGGAAAGTAACTGCCTTCTAATGTGGTTTGAACCATTCTTGCTCTGCTGAAGTCAGAGTAAAGAAAGAACAAGAGACTTGGGTCCTGAAACTTGGAAAGAAGATTCTGTGCTATTTTCTCCTCTTTGTCAGGTCAAGGCATCAATTTTTATTATATATTTTCACACCTTCTAGTGAAACTATTTCTGCAACCCTCCAAAGACTGTGAGTTCCCTGAGTGCAGTCTTAACTTCTTTGTGTCTATGTGGCACATCTTGCAAAGCTTGGCATAGCTCAGCCAAGGTGAGATGGGTAGGAAAATGGACAGACAGACAAGAGCATCTTTTGCTCCTAACTTGCCTGGAAGTTTTATCCTCCATAACAGCCTTGGTTAAGATGTAACTCAAAGAATAAAAACTAAGGTAGAGGGTGTTTCTTTGGCAAGATAGGTCAATTCTACATACTGATTGTGATGGTGATTACCCAAATGCAAATATGTGATAACATTTCATGGAACTATACACACACACACATAACCACACACAAATGAGTGCACATAAAGACTAGTGGAACAGGAACAAAATCTGTAGTTAATATTATTGGGCCAATGTCAATTTCCTAGATTTATTGTTATACTATGGTTATCACTGAATGAAAGGTACCCAGGACACTATATACTATTCTTCACAACCTCTATGAGAGTGTAAAATTATTTTAAAATAAAGGTTTTAAAAAGACTAATGAATGAAAAGCAGAAAATTCCAACAAATCAAAGGACATCAATCAACAGGTTGAACTGTGTGTTCTAGCAATTAAGGCTTTGTGAGAAAAATATCAAATTGTACTTTTTCCCCCACAATGGTTACCCCCTAGATTGGTGATGACCAATGGAAATAATGCAAGTCACCTACGTAATGTTAAAATTTTCTAGTAGCTGTGTAAAGAAAAGATAAACCGGTAAAACTAACTTTAATGATTTTTTATTTAACCTAGTATATCTACAATATTATCATTTCAGCATGCAACCAATATAAAAATATTAATTAAATATTTTTTATACTAAGTCTTTGAAACCTGGTAGCTATTTTATTTTACTCTTACAGCTCATTTCAATCTGGACCAGCTACGTTTCAAGCACTCAATTGCCACATGTGGCCAGTGGCTACCATACTGGACATCTCGGACCTAGATATCACCTTTAAGTTGCTGTTAAAGAGCTGTTTTTATTTCCTTTGAATGAATTGCATATCTCCAGTATTGCATGCCTAATTTGTGGTGGGAATATATACCAACTGAATGTAATCTATCCAAAGCTCTCTACCAATGACCTTCCAGATATAAACTTATCTAAAAAAAAAAAAAAAATACCACAGTTCAGCTTGAAAAACTTCCATGGTTTTGAAGACTTTCACGCATTGTGATGTATGTATGCCTGGGGAACATAGTGAATCCCTTCTATCCAGATTATCTTAAAATGGAGATAGAGTCTCATCAGTTTTAAAGAGTTTGGGTATGGACACAGGAGTCTTTGAGACCTTTCCTGTACCCTTCTGATAAGTTGCATTAAAAATAGAATATCAGTTAAACAACTACAAAAACACTTGAAGTGACTGCAGAAGGAAGTCTTTGTCCTCTGATATTCCAGTTCTCCACCTTCTTCTATACACATGGTGCCTTTGCACATTCACCCCTCTCCTTGGCCCTGAGACTTGCTTTGGCCAATGGAATGTGAGCAGTGTTGGCAGGTGTCGCCTGTGAGCAGCACAGGTCAGCACGCCTCTCTCTCCCTCTGTCACAACATCCAAACACCATGCAGGCTGCTCTGTCTGCCCAGGTGGCCCGAGTGAGATCCCCATCTAACAATGTTCTCCAAGCAACTCGTGATGGAAATGCAGTTTGAGCGAGAAATAAACCTTTGTTGTTCTAAGCCCCAGAGATTCTGAGGTTGTTTGTTATTACAGCATAACTTAGTCTGTCCTAACACATAATTCCATTGTTGAATCTGTACATGTGACATCGACTATTCCATCCGGAATATCTCCCTGAACAGGAGGGCTTATCGGATCTGCTATATAACCCAGGCTCGGTTGTACGGTGGTTTCATTACCAACCATAAAAACTGTAACAGTGGAACTGTATAAACAAACCGAACAGTGTTTTTACTGTAAAACATGAATGTAATATAAATATTTGTCTTTGCCTTCTCTCAGCATCTGTAATGAGAGCAGAAAATTCATGCCATATGTTTATAGTATAAGCAGGGGGAAAAAAATAGATCTCAATGATTCATCCATGTGGGTGCCGGATAAGCTGTTTAATATTTTTAATTCATCCATTTTCTTTCACATATAAATTCTCTGCAAATCATAAAACACTTACAATTGTCAGTAATTAAATTCACGATTATTTCTACAGAGGGGGGCTTGCTAAGGCCAATGTGAACATGGTGATAATGAAGTCAATTTCTCTGGCATGATGAGAAACCACGAAGTGAATCGCTACATTAAGACCCTTGCTTGTCCCAGCCCAGCCCTGCTCTGCAAATCTGAATATGAAACCGCCTCTCTGAAGACTTCAAAAGACCTATCCTACCTCTGCCTGGAAGTGTCACTGAACATGTGGGATCCTCACAGCTCCTACTTTTTTTTTTTTTCGTAAATCCTCATATGGAGAAGCACTGAGCATATTAAGTGGATTCTGCCTTCTTAGGACCCTCTGATAGGGTAGAGGAAGTGTTATCGCTAGCACCGAGGTCTGTGCCAAGCACAGACTCCAGCCTCACACGCAGAGAGCAACGGGGGACGTTTTTATTTCGGAGGCTGTGATTGAGCCCTTGATGTGAAGTTGCTGAAGCCTGCCCAAAGCGTTTGTGCAGGCTTTTAGGATGCGAGCCGAAAGGCACAGAGAATGATTCAATTTTCTCCAAATTGGCTCACGGACCAGAGGTTTCTGGAAACTGTCACCGTCCTACAAAATCCAATACCACAGTGAGGAAGGTTTGTTTGAACAGGAAGCAAATCTACCCAGAGGAGGCTCTGTCTGGCACTGAAGAGACAAGCCCCTCGTGGATACAAGAGTTGTTGACAGAGAAAGAGAGCGGTGGGGGCACCTTGATGGGTTAGATATGCAAGGCATGAAGACGTAACATTCAGAAGCTTTCAGCTTGGTAAGCAGCACTTGGCAGGTGTTACCGAGCATGTGCCACTAGCCGGGCACTGTTATCTCATTTAATGCTGACAAGCATTCCATGGCGCAGGGATGCAATATCCCCATATCCTGTAGGAAGATAGAGACGCCCATGGAGGAGCACCTTATATGAGATCACAACACTGCTACAGAGTGGCAGAGCCAGGATTCCAACCTAGATTGGTCTGATTCCAAAATCCATGTGCTCAAGCACTAACTAGGCTGCCAAAGCCAAAGCAAACCTTTTGCACTCCTGACCACCTGGTCCTACACCATCTAACAGTGATCGGCAACACAGGTATTGTGTCTGCTCCTGCACAAGTGTCATAGAGCCCAGACCATAAACGAGGCCTCACTCCCCCTCCCACGCATACTCTCACACATGCCTAGTGGTGTGGCTGATATTATTAATTTACATGTCTGTAGCCACAGTTAGACTCCTTGAGGGCAAGGACAATGTCTCGTGTATCTATATATACTCAGAGTCCAGTGGGACACCTGGCATAGAATAGTGTCAATAAATGTTTGTTGACTAAATAAGGACACGACCGGGCAAACAATCAATGCATAATGTGATCAGTGCTGTGATAGATGCATATTGAAAAACTAAATCTCGGACTGCACGCTCCTTGGATGTAGGAACCTTAGCTTTCTTTGTCATTGCCATGCCCCTAGTGCTTAATGCCATACTTGACCCAGAGAAAGCAGTTGATGCTATTTGCTGAATGAAGGGAGGGAGGAAGGACAGGAGGGAGGGAAAGCTTTGTGGGAAAGAAACCCAGGAGCGAGACTCACAGGGCGCAGAGGCAGATGTTAGGAGGACAAGCTTGGCTGAGGGCCTTCCAAGCAGAGGAAACATTCTATGCCAAGAAGCAGAGAGATGGGAAGGTTTAGGAACAACTGAGAGTTTGATATGGTTGGAGCAAGGAAGACAATGGTCAGATGTGAGCTTAGATAGGTGGGCGGGAGGCCAGACCACACAGGGACCCCAGGTAATTTCTTTATTGTCTTTGCTAGCACTTGATAGCACATGCTAGGTACCTGGGTACCAGTCTGAGTACCCAAGTACTATCCGAAGCACTTTACATAAAGGACTTCAGTTAATCTTCACAACAGCTTTGTGATTTGGGTACTATTATATCATCCCCATGTTACAGAGGAGAAAAGTGAGGCAGCAAGAAGTGAAGGTCATCTGGTTTGCTTAAGTAGCAGAAACAGGATTCAGACTCAGCCAGATCAAATCCTGGGTCCCGTCACTTAAACCCATGTCACATATTTTATAGCTTAATCTTTTCAGACTGATGAAGTCAGCAAGTTTTCACAGCCCTTCCCAAGACAGAGCCTAGTGCAGACCTGGGACAGGCTGATGCTAAATGAACCCTTTCCAAGACTCGGCATGCTGACAGGGTGGGCTATTCGTTCTTCTTAAATAAAGACTTTATATACCCCCAGTTTGTCCACTTATAGATTTTAAATATATACTATCTTTTAAAAAATCTATATTTAATTATACAGCATCAGTGAAATTTCACTTGGGGAACGATACTCTAACATAAATGAATGCTTCCAACAGAAAAAGCTGTAATTTAAAATAAATTACTGTGTTAGAAAAAAAAATTTACTCTCTTTACAGGAAGAAAAGAAAATATTATCTGGTGTTAGGTAGCCCCAGTCAATTAGACAATTGCATCACTAGCAAAGAACCAAATAACCACCCTAAATTCCTCCTCTCCCCGTGCAGATTTCACCGTTGATCCCAGCCACAGAGTGTACGGCCCTGCCCGCTCTCGCCTGAGTTTCATTAAGGCTTAAAGTCAATTAAGCCACGAATTGGAACAATCATTCCTCCTTTGCAAAGTATTGATATTTTTTTTTCTTTTTTCTGGCCGCTTTAGGGGTTTTCCAGCACTCACAGAGAGATTTATGTTAGACAATTTCTTTCTGATTAAAACAAATCATAGCTCAACAATTCTAATTTTCTCCTTTCCAAGCAAGAAATGATCAGAGAATGCCGAAAATAGTGATCAACACCCCCCCACCCTCTACACCCCCCACTGTCATGCATAATTGCACACTAAGAAGCTCCTAGAAACTGCTAGAGAGGTTCTCTCTCTCTTTGTCTTTCTGTCCCTGTGTCTCCATCTCCCGCGTGTGTATGTGTGAGTGTGTGTGCGCGTGTCCCTTCTCTCTCCCATCAATTTCTTTCAGTATACATTTATCTCGACTGGCTTCAGGATAATTACTTATAAACCAAAAAGGAAGAGGGACATTAGAAGCAAAGCCAACCCAAGCTGGTTTTTCTGCCCTAAGTAATAGGAAACAAAAAGGGTTTTATATTTATTGCCAAAACCCTAACATCAGGTTAGGGTTTTTAATTTTTAAAGCAGTTACCAATTTCTGATCAACTTAGTCTCTCTGGAGAACACACACCCTCAAGCAAAGCCCAGCAGTCTCCTGGATCCATTCAGTAGCCCTTTAAAACATTTCCCTGTACTCTCTGGTGTAGCCTTTGGAGCTGCTTGTGCTACGTAAAAACCCATTTTTCTGTCCTTCAAAATCCAGTTGATTTATGAGTCCACTCTTCATGACGGCCAACTCCCACTTCTCCAGAACGACTAGGGAAGCTGGTTAACCAAGATTTCCCAAATCGGGGTTGGTAACTTTCAAAGAACTGTACTGAAATACGTTTAACACAATGTACTCTAAATAACAAGCCTTTCTTGAACAAGTTGGAAGGTAGTTGAAGAATTGAGGACACTTCAAAGCATCAACATGAAAAATCAATTCACATAGCTCAGTACTTAAGAAAACCCAGCTGGTTATTTGCACTTTCTGCTGGTCTGGTTTCCGAAAACCAAACAACCTGCCCTTCCTACCGGGGCAGGATACTGCTGCCCGCGTTATAGCTCCCATGGCTCAGCTGTCAACCTCGTTTCACCCTCTCATTCACTCAAAATATTTACTAAATCCCTCCTACTGACCGGGCTACACACTGGGGGCATACCAAGAGGAATCAGACAAGCAAAGTTCCTACTCCCCTATGACATTCAACCTCTGCTGCTGTGTGAACTTCGACAAACTTCTCATAGCCTCTGTATTTTCATCTGGAAATAGGATTTGTAATATTAGCTACTTCATAGGGTTGTCACAAAGATTAACTGAATTCATGCATTTAAAGTGCTTAGCACAGTGACTGGAATACAATGCTAGCTACCATAAGTATTATTATTATTATCATAAAAATAAGGAGGAGAATTAAACAAGCCCTCCAATTGTGCATGAAGTGGCAAGTGCCAGATTCCTGTCCCGCAGGTAATTCTTTGTTCTTTTTTAAAACATACATATTTTTTTTGTACAATAGGCAAAGAGCATGATAATATGTCTCAAAAAAGGCACGATTAATTGTCCAAGTTACCCTCAATAGGGCCTCAGTTTTCCCATCTGTCAAGTGGGGGAGTTAAATTGGATGATCTCAGAAAGCCTTTTCCAATCCAAAAATTTTACCGTTTTATAACCACAGTATACCCAAATGTAGTCTGTTAATTCATAACTCTTCCTAAAAAGACAAACAGCTTCAAGAATTCTTACCTAAATTTTGCATCATATTATTCTCACATAAATTTGCTCACATCTTTGCTATATCCTCAAAGTAATGGCTAAAACAGTATGTAAAGCCCAGTGGGTCATGCATGACTAAAGGAAACTTTATTTTTAACAGATACTCTAAAATACTACAGAATTATTTCTGCTTTTCTTTGTTGTCTCCCCAAAAATGTCTGTGTTGGCAGGTCTTCAACAATATCATAAACAGCGACCCCAGCCTGCAACCTGATTATCATCATTAACATCACTGCCAAGGGCTCCAGCACCTCCTCCAATGATGCAAATTGACCCAGGGCCCAGCGTAAACATTTAACCAGCTCCCAGTTTTCCACATTTACAGAGAGACAAGCTGTGAACCATCCCAAACAGAAGACAAGTCTAAAAAGACCAGCACTGTTACATGTCACCATATGAATTCTGGGTAGGAGATTTATACTATGAAAGGGTTTGGCTCAGTCTAACACAGAAACACACTCTTATTCTTCAAGTGCTCATCACTATCCATAGAGGGGGAATCCAGAAGGTTCCAGAAGGTGGGGAAAATAATATCAAAGAACCTCTAGAATGAAAACTTAGCAGCCTGCTTGACCATAAGAGTCAAGTTACATTTGCAACTGTCCAAGAGACGATCTGTTCAGCCCAAGATCCGAGCTTTTGTGGGAATGAAAGCAGCAATGTCTTAAAAAGGAAAAGTGCTAAGTAAGAGGAGACAACCCAGAACTGCAGGGACCAGGGGCCAGCAAGGCCTGAATCTGCCCAGTTCCCTCTCAGGTAGCCTGGTTGGATGATCAGGATGATCTTGCAGAAGGAGGCTGTCGGAGCTTCCCAAACTCCCCTCCTTGTTTATTTCACTCTCAGCAATTCCTGGTTTGAACAACAAAGTGTCTCATCACCCTCCTCTTAAGAGAGGGTTACAGATAAGTAAGCACGTTTCTCTGTATTTTCATAGTTTCTAAAAGTGAGGAATGCTTTCCCTTAAAATTTGTTAGAGGTCCTCAGAGCAGGAACCATTGAAAGAGCTCATTATTTTTAGCCTTTGGGACTCAGTTGATGGATTTTAAAGTGCTCCTTGAATGTCAGGAGCTAAGCATGTCTGTTCAGCATCCTCATCACGCCAAGCTCATCGCTACCACTTTAACCACAGCTAACCCAGACCATGGCTAACAGGCCAACAGTGTTTCCCAGCCTCCAACTGCCCCCTCTAATTTAGCCTGAGTGTCTGTCTTTCTGCATCATTATGTGTGGACTGCATTACCCCCAGTCAGGCCCTTCAGTGGTCGCAGGACCTAGAGACTAAAGTTCATTCTCCTAGGACTGGAATCCAAGGTCCTGAATAATCTGTCCTCAAGTAGCAGCTTCCAGTCCCACCTCACACCTAATTCTGTACAATTCCCAGAACAAACTAGTCATGCTCTGCTCACACCTTTCCCTCCCCTCCAGATGTGTCCTCGCCGTCTGGGCTGACCACAGTCTGCCAGTACATCCTTCTTCAACGCTCCCACTTTGAAGCACACGGATCCTGGGAGTATCACTCTTACCACGCTCACCAGCTGCTGGCATTGGTGACAGTTTGGGAGTGTCGCCTCATCAGTCAAGTCCTTCTGAACTGTCTTATATCACCCACTAGACCTAGCACATAACAGACGTTAAATAAATATTTGCACAATTTTTTTTAAATAGCCTGAAAATCTTAGGGTGAGTTGATGAGTTGGGTTGGGAGAACGTTTGAGTTTTATAAGCAAAGATAAAAATTTGAACCTACTCTTTTATAAAAGAAAAAGCAAACAGGATGAGCACTACACAGCCGGGCATCTCCACTCTGGCCGGCAGCACACGCTCCTGGAGGGATTGCAAGACAGAGATTTCAGGACCCCACCTCCGGAGATTCTGATCCAATAGATATGGGGTGGGGCCCAAGAATTTGCATTTCTAACAAGTTCTCGGTGTTGCTAATGCGGCAGGTCGGGGACCACACTTTGAGTAGCTCTGTGTAAGTTTCTGCAGCATTGGAAACCATGGGGAGTAATCAATGAAACACTGTTGAGACCTTTACAGATGTGTCCTATCCTTTCCTGCCTTACAAATAACACCCTTCCAGCCCCCTCCTTTGTATTTTTGTCTTCTTATTGCTTACAATTTGATGTAGATTTTAAGCATCCCGTAATTCATCAACTAATTCTCTCCTGGCTACACATTCCAAGTAATTAAAGTTCAGTAATAACTTATTCTTTCTGCTCCAGCACCTGCATTTCATTTGTTTATTTTCCCAGAGTCATAAATTTGAAGGGCTGTCAAAGTGCCATAATATTAGTGCAATAATCAAAGTTAATTAGTCCCTCTCAATAAACAACAACAAAGCCATTACAAGGATGCATTGAAGTCTCTCCCAGCTACCCAGTTTACAGACCGCATTGTAGTCAAAACAATTACTCTCTTAGAATTGTCGGTAAATAAGTGCAGTGTTCCTCAGTCATTTAAAAGAAGAAGACTGTGCTCTTCCTTCCTGCTGATTCATTAACTCCAGGAAGGCAAAGCAGATCTGAGCTCCCAAGTCTGTGCACTCCCCAGCTGCCCAGCCCATGCACATCCCAGGCTTCAATAATAAAAGAGGGACAGGAGTTGCCAGTCTCAATGCCAACTTTTAGTAACCTGATATCTTCAATAGCTTTAGATATATTATTTAGGGGATTTGAGAGATGTATTAGTTGGGTTCTGATGAGAAAGCAGCCAGTTTAACTTGGAGGGCAGAACCAGGGCAGTGGGTAGAAGATGCTTGGAGGAAGATTCTTCCTTCAATATAAGGGAGAACTTTCTAATTAAGAGAGGTGCAGAAATAGGGGGAGCTCCCTGGGGAGGAGGGGGCTTACCCAACAGTGGAGGAGCTTATGCCAAAGCAGGGTGACCCCTGATCAGGGGTGTTATAAAAGTGATCTGCACATTGGAGAAAGGTCAGACAAGGTGACCTAAGAGGTTGATGCAACCCTGCGAACTGAAGATTCCTTGTATTTAAAGCAGCTTGCTGGAGAAGTGCACATTTTGTCCTTCAAACTCACTGTGTGGTCTCTCTCAGAGATCCTTCTCCCCTTGTGGCCATAGATCCTGTGTTAGTTATCCATCGCTATGTCACAAATTTCCCCAGAGTGGCTTAGAGCAGCATAAGCCCCACAGTGGCTTACAATAGTAATCATTTTATATCGTAACCAATTTTGTGGGTCAGGAATTCACAAGGGGCTTCGCTGCTGGATGGTTCTGACTTGAGATCTCTCATGACATGAATCTGTCAGCTGAGGCTGCAGTCATCTGAAGGCTTGACTGGGCTGGAGGATTCCAAGAGGGTTCATGCACGTGGCCGTTGGCCGGTGGCCTCGGTTGCACATCGCATGGGCCTCTCCATAGGCCTGCTTGAGCATCCTCACAATATGGCGGCTGGCTTCCCCCAGAGGGAGTGATCCAAAAGAGAGAGCTAGGAGGACCTTCCTCAGGAGTCATACTCTGTCATTTTTGCCACATTCTAGTCACAGAGAGTAAGTCACTAAGTACAGCCCAATCTCCAAGGGAGGAGAATTAGACTCTGCTTCTTGAAGGAAGGATGATCAACGAATTTGTGGACAGATTTTAAAACCACCACAGCCATGTCCAATGCTTCCTTTTATAAGGTCTTCAAAACCTAGTGACGTATGCATCCTCCAGTTGACTAAGGGGCAGCAACTAGTTCCAGGTGAATCCCCTAGGAACTGGGGGTGGACTCTGCCACCTCCACTTCTCTCCAGAATTAACTTCACCCCTCATCCCCGAGAAAGGCCAGGGAATGGGCATTGAGAACATGGCAGTCAACTTTCTGCCCTCTAGGAACGGAAGGACCTCCCTCCTGCTCCTCACTTCAGCTTATCTCAATATTAACTGACACATTATTGGGAAGATGAGGAGAGGTGTGGCTATTTCCTAGTGCTTGATCATTAGGGAAAAAAAAAGAAACAGACTTTAGAGTTGATGCTGGAATGAGTTAAGACTTTGAGGCTACTTGGATAGAATAACATGTATTTGGCATGTTAGAAGGACATGAATTTCAGAGGGCCGGGGGCAGAATTGAATGTCTGTGTACCTCCAAAATTCATATGTTAAAACCCTAATCCCCAACACAACGGTATTTAGAGATGGGACCTTTGGGAGGTGATTAAGTCATGAGAGTAGAACCCTCATGATGGGATTAGTGCCCCTCTAAGAGACGTTAGATAGCTCGCTTGTGCTCTCTCTCTCTCAGCTTTCCACCACATGAGGATACAGCAAGAAGACAGCTATCTATAAACCAGGAAGAGGAACCTCATCAAGAACCCAACCACACTAGCACCCTAATCTCAGACCTCCAGCTTCTAGAACTGTGAGAAATAAATGTTTAAGCCACTCAGTCTATGATATTTTTGTTATAGCAGCCCAGACTAAGAAAAAGAAGAAACATTCCTCCTATAAGATTTATTAGTGTATTTGTCTATTTTAGGGATTTGTATTAGAAAAGCCAGCCTCTCCTGCAGCTACCATTTACTGAGTCTCTACTATGTGCCAGATTCTGTGCAAATGAGGTATATGTGTTATTTCACTTTGTTCTTACAATGATTCTGCAAGTCAATAAGCCAAGGTTCAAAGAGGCGGCTACATTTGCCCAGGGACACCCAGAGAGCAAATGTTCAAACCAGGCTTCAATCTCAGGGCTGTATGACCCCAAAGCTGGGACTCCCTCTACTCCACTGGGCTGCCGCTGTATAAATTAAGAATGAGCTGCCATTTACATATTTGTCTAAAATAAACATGAACCTACCGTAGCGAGTGCTGCCCCAATCTGAGAGCGGCTGCCTCAGTAGCAGCTGTGTCTCTATTTGTCCTTGAATAGAAGGTTTTAGCAGCCCAAGGACTATTTCTCTCTGTTTAATCTAACACTGGCTACATTTGAGACTTTCTAAATGCCCCATAATAAATATGAAAAACAGGCTCACGCATAATTTTTCCCCTCTTAAGTAACGAAGCCTAAATGCCGAGTAGCCAGAAGCCAGTCTTTCAGCCATTGGTTGAACACTATCTGAGGATGAAATCCGTCTCTTCAAACTACATCAAAATTGCTTAATAAGAACTCAGGGGACCCCGTATTAATGAAAGGATGCATCCACTTTCGATGATTGGGAGTGATGGTTCGGAGCTGGCCACCTATGCTTGACTTTCACTCTTTAAAACTCTGTGGTTAATCACAGCCCTCATTATACAAAGGTTACAATGGTTATAAAGTTTGAAAGATTTGGTTTGGGACCATGAGCAGTGGCCAGGTAAAAAAAAAAAAAGACACAGAGACAGTGATCAAAGAACAATGAATAACAGTCAAGACTAAGTCAACGCCAAATTTTCAGAATGAGAAATGAAACAGGAAACTTAGAGGATATGTACCGAGCACAAGTTTTAGGTATTCTGGAGACAGAGAAAACTCAGAATATTTTAGCAACCGATTATGTCTATGAGGGGGATGAATAATGTATTATCTGGTAAAGACTGTTTCCTAGGCCAGTGACAAGAAAGGTCAAACTGAAGCAGAACAGTAAATACACCACGTATCACTTGAAAAGAGCTTCCTTTGGCCAGCTTCATCCACTCCAGCAGATTACAGAAAGCCAGGGAGGGTGTTCTCTTTCTGAGAGAACCACAGGTATACTCATATTATGAACCCAGAAACGTTCACACAAACACATGCAAATCTCCACGAATACAGTATCCTGCTACATCCTTGAAAAAGATAGGCCAATCTTCTGGTACCACACACGCCAGAATTTTGGACTCGGCAGCAAGATGGCTTCGGGGTCAGGGAAATACGGCTTCAAATCCTGGATCCACCACGCGTCTCCTGCATGTGCGAGCGTGGGCAAGACTTTTCCCCTCTCCCAGCCTCCCATGGTTCGCCTGCACAGTGCCTAGTACAAAGGCGAACACGGATGTCAACCCCACCTGCGGGTGACAATGATAATGTGGTATTTTGCAAATAAATGTCCCAGAGAAGAACTTCAGAACTTTATCTTTACCTTTTTTATTTTTTTGGTGGATGTGTGCTTATTGATTTAAGCAAGCGGTTTATATAGTTCTTGCTGGTTCACAGACTTGTTTATATCATACTTTATTTATTGAAAATCCAATACCACACAGAAAAACAATTTTTAAAGCAAAGAAATGAGGAAGAAATCTAGCAGCTGATTTAGGATGAACTCCTCTCAATAATCTATAACTATTAATAATATTAATAGTTTTTATATTTTTATTTAGCTAAAGATCATTCAAAACAATGGGGATGAGCCCTATAACTTGCCAGGCACTGAATAATGATCATCTTTTCCAAGCCAAGTCGCCAGCTTAGACAGCACGAGACTTGTGTATTACCCACCCCGCATCCTGTACGCCTTCCCCAACACGCACACACTCATCACATAGAAGAAGGCGTCACAACTAGGGCCTTCCATCTGCAAAGGCAAATTATGGGATGTAAGCTTTTAGTATCAAAGGAGAGTGGGGAAATTTCCCATAAGCAGCAAAGCTATACCACCACATAAAGATGTTGAGTGGATTTGAGGGAGACTAAAAGTAGCTGGATTTCTGCAGAAGTCCTTAAAAGTGCAAATAATTTATTACTTAGCACCCTGGCCCATCGCTCCTTAATATCATGTCATGAAAACACAGGGTGTCAGTATCTATTAAAAGCACAGGAGGCCAGGTGCGGTGGTTCACACCTGTAATCCCAGCACTTTGGGAGGCCGAGGAGGGAGGATCACTTGAGGACAGGAGTTTGAGACCAGCCTGGGCAACATAGCAAGATCCTGTATCTACCAAAAATTTAAAAAGTGAGCCAGGCGTGGTGGTGAGAGCCTGTAGTTCCAGCTACTCAGGAAATTGAGGCAAGAGGATCACTTGAGCCCAGGAGTTCAAGGCTGTAGTGAGGTATGATCATGCCTCTGCACTCCAGCCTGGGTGACGGAGAGAGACCCTATCTCTCTCTCTCTCCCTTTCTCTCTCTCTTTCTGTCTGTCTGTCTGTCTCTCTCAATATCAATAAGTAAACAAAATAAAAGCACAGCAAAGTGTGGAGCCCATGTGCCTAATACAATGGTTGGTACCAAGTGCTCCGTATCTGAAGACAGTGTTAAAGTCACTATTTCCGATGCTCGTCAATGAGGCTACAGTGACACAATGCTGTCAGTGCTTTCCTCATGCCTTTACTCCACGAGATAAATAGACCCAGTATTAACTCTACTGAAAACTGGAATCATTACAGCACTTCGGCAGCAAACTGTGTGGCAACAATCAACCAAGCATGCGCTCTCTCCCCAAAACATGCATATTCTATTACCTCTGGCTAATAAATCTTTTATTTTTACCCCTTATCTCCCTGGTTTCTCAATAACCATTTTGATATAAACCGTTGCTTGCTGTTCCTGATGACTAATCCCTTAATCATCTTTCCTAAATACATGCAAAGTGTATTTCTTTATAAATACAAAAGAAAAAGCAATCACATAAATAATTAAGATGGCTTTTGAAATGACAGTTGAGTGCTAATATGAGCTACACGGGAAAATACTAATCAACAAACTAAATACACATCTATTAAAATGTAGGAGTCCAGGCATATGAAGACAGAAAAAGAATTCATTGCAACCCCATTTGAATCACGCCGATAAACATCCTCCCTAGAGCTCCTCTCCAGCCACTTAGAGAGGTTAAGAAAAGATCACTTTGCACTTTCATGTATAAATAAGAAATTATTATTGTTGTTGTTATTAATAGCAGCAGCTAACATTGAATTGAGCACTTAATCTAATCCCATAACATGTTAATACTTTGCACACAGTCAACGCGTTTAATACAATCACCTATATCTTGACGTAGATATTTTTATTTGCATTTTAAAGATGAAGAAACTGACGTTTAGAGAAGTTAAGAAACTTCTTCAAGGTCATAGGACGTATCTGATTCTAATCTTCGCCATTATAATACAGCATATTTTATAGCCTTGGTTATCAGCCAGGGATGATTTGGACCCCCAGGAGACATCAAGTAATGTGAGGAGACATTTTTGGTTGTCACAACAGGGGTAGGGGGTCAAGGATAGGGGAAAGGGAGGGATTATTTTATATACTTCGGTCCTTAGTGAGTTCAATGTCAAACCAGCTCTAGGGCACTAAGGAGACCCAGCTTCTGAACTGAGGCCAATGCACCAAAAAGATGCCACCCTTGAGGCACCCTGAAAACCTGCCTTCTTTGGACCTCTTGGGAATCTTGGTTAAATGCCCATGAAAAATCAAGAGTAGCTGAGTTGGATCCCTGTTGCATCCTCCTGGCTGATAGCATGTCATCCTAACTGGTCTCTAGGAAGACACGAAGTCTAGGCCAAGTTAAGAGACAAGTGAGGAAAGTGTGGGCTTTAAGTCTTTCATGAGAACCAAACCTTATCACCAAACCAAGCGTATGTGAGTCACTCTTCCTGTATGATAGGCAAACAGCTTCAAGACCCGTCCTAGGGCATCAGGGGTGTGTTAAATAACAACTCCAAGAGACAGCCATCTGCCTCACACATTGGCTGTCTCGACCCCCAGTAGATGCCAGAGTTTCACAACACTCCTTGAGCTCTACACTTCACTAATGGCCACCCCCCCCGCCCCCCGACAACATGAGCTCTTCCGCGCTTCCTCTTTCACTCCTGACATGATAAATAGACTTAGTGTGGGCCTGGAACATGAGACACGTTGTCCACTTGTAACAACTCCCCCCACCTCAATCTGCCATGGCTGCTACTGCCAACAACTGGTAGGGAGGTGGGTAGGTGAGCTCAGGCCCACTCACCCCTGCTCTACTCAACCTCCTTCCCCCACAGGACCCAAGTTTCAGATCTTGAGTTTTAGGGACACAAATTTAGAAACTAAAATTTAGAAATCCCAAAGGGTGAGAGGAAGGAAGAACTGGGAGCCTCACTTAGGTCTCTCCAGAGCTCCTCCAGGGACACTGAGATCTTGCTGTGCCTTGATACCCAAGAGGCTATTTTTCTTTGCATGCAGTGCCCTTGGATGTCCTCGGATCTCAGGACAGGGAGTGGCACATGCCAGACCTTCATGAAAACCCCACTCCAATGAATACTGAGTGAAGGAAAGGATAGACCATGGCACTTCAGGGTTCAGGCATACCTGTCAGTGTTCCAGACTCAGAGAACTCACAGGGCATCCTAATAAGGACACGCTGCTGCTATGGAAAAGAGAATCCCCTCCGTCGTGAAAACATGAAAAGATAAACTTCCTACTCAGCCAGCCACACAAGGCTCCTTGGGATACGCAGGAGAGAATCGGGCCTTGTCTTAGCGGTAAGGGGTACCAGTCTGCAATCCACATAAGGATGTGGATGAGGCGGACCACATCTGTGGACTGTGTAACAACACAGGCATGAGCCCCATATCCTCATTTTCTTTATTTAAATATTATTGGAGGCTAGATGGGCCTCCTCCTTCATTTTTTCTTTCTGTTTTTTCAAAAAGAGATGCGGTCTCACTGTATTGCCCAGGCTGGAGTGCAGTGGCTATTCACAGGCACAATCAAAGTTCACTGCAGTCTCAAACTCATGGGCTCAAGCAATCCTCCCGGCCCGGCCTCCTAAGTTGCTGGGACTACGGCGCATGTAATCACACTGGGGTCCTCCTTCCTTTTTCAATTATGTTAAATGGATTGGTCTTTTAAGAGGATGGTTTACTTCTGTGCTGTCCATGTTATATCCTATTTTAATTGTTATCCTTTTTTCTCTTATTTCTAACTTTGGAGCATCTAAAACATCTCAGCAGGAGGGCATTTCCCCATGAAATAATTAGTAGTAGTAATAGTAGTAGTAATTACATGTAAGTTCTTAATAATTTCTATGTGGAATGTGTTTTTACTTAAGTTATATTTTATTAAATAGCTGGATCTCCCTAAAGGCAATTTAAGAGCTCAACAAAGGACATATTGAATGTAAAGGGATGATAGGGTAGATCAGAGTTGCTTCCTCTAGGAAATATGACCAACCCTGAAATTAATCACTCAAACAGCACCTAGAGATTTGGAAAGCAAAGCCTGAAAGGTACGAAAGCTTATGATGCTGAATGTGGTAGAAAAACCGGGCCCTGGGGTGGAGCAGAGAGACCTCGGGTTTGGAAACCCAATGGACTGAGCAAGGAGTGCAGTGGCTGTGTGTCTCTGGGCAAGTCCCTTGGCTCTTCTATAAAATGGGGAAAACCAGACTTTTACATCCCCCTGAGCAAGGGATATAAAGTGCCCGGCTCAGGGCACAGCACAGGACAAGGATTTTGGTAGATGGGGGTTGGGGCATGGTAGCTGTCCCATCGTGGATATGAAAAGAGCATTCCACTGGCTAAGAGGCAGACATGAATGTTCTGGAACATGGCAATCCAAGACTACACAGTGAAGGCAGGAAGAGAAAGACCAGGCAGGGAAGAACAAGCTGGCTAAGGAGGGATGAACCAAAGCCAAGAATGCCCGCAGAGCCTTGGCACGTGAGAGCCAACGCTGGGCCAAACAGCCCAAAGCCTTCTGAAAGAGCTTTTGCTGCAACAAAAAACTTTGGATCATTGCGAGAATCTCCTGTGAGGTGCCAATATGCTGCAGTACCTTCCCAGCCCGGATACTGATAGGATCCATCCCAGATGAAGTATGAACACACTCGACCTGGCTAGCAGCTTGAAAAACTGGAGTCGATCAAGCTGACCTTGAGAAACACAAGGAGATGGTATTTAATGATATGCCAGATGAAATCCCTGCACAGAGATGTGAGCTAAGGAAGGACCTGAAGAAAAGCTGACCAGCAAATGTCAAGGGTGAGGGAGTGGCGGGTGACTGAGGACCAAGCCCAACAACACAGGCCACCAAAGGAAGGTCTTAGGACTTCGCACACTCTCTGCATTATTAATAGTGCAATGATGCAAGATGCTAATGATGGCTTCTGGTGCTACATTTGAGCTTCCAAAATCATAATCTGGGGGAAATGAAGAGCACAGTATAATAGCATACACAGAGAACAAGTGAACAGACGAGAGATGATGAATGGGTTGAGTTTCTGCAGCCTACAGCCTATAAAATCTAATTTGAACATTTGAAATGGCATATTGAGTATTAGTTTTGTTTCCATTCTTGTTTCCTTATCCTATGTCCCTGACAGTGAATGTTTTTGGATAATTCTTTCTCTGGGATTGCTGGTCTACCTCGAGGTCCTATACGGTAGAGTAGAACTACACAATGATAAATTTTATCATGTGAAACTGACTCACAAGGACCCACTTGTGAGCTCAAAATGCAAGAAAGAGAGACTGAATGGTGGGTCTTTGAGATCATTCCATCCAATCTTCTTCATTAGAGATGAGGAAACTGAGGCACCAAATAGAACGAGAGATGTCCCACCAATTAGAGCAGATCCAGGAATTTTTGTCTCTATGCAGCAAACAACAGTTAAAATAGAATGAAAGCAGATGAATCTATTCTCATACATGGTGTATTCTAAGAAAAGAAGAGGATAAATTTAAAGATGCAAAAACAATTGTGTTTTAGCGTTATCTTCCAAGATAGGTTTAAACATTAATATCATTGTACAATATGGTTACTACAATATCACTAGGGCCACTGGGATTGTATGTTTCTAGTTTAAAATATAACATTAAATGGGCAAAGTTTTACAAGTTTAACACTCCAGGCTGCTAGACAACAGTTGCCTGTCTACATTGTCGGTCAAATGGAAATTGAAGTAACACAACCACACAGCAATTGGGAAACTGGTACCAAAATTTTAAATGCATATGCCCCTTGAATCAAGGAATCACCGTTTTTGCAAGTTTACACTGATGTCTATGTTTCTTTGGTTAAATCTGTCTTCCACAATAGGCTGAAAGCTCCAGAAACATGGTGGCAATGGCTGTTGGTCCTAACAGTAGACCCCAGCACCCATCACAGTCATGCACTTCACAAGTAAGTGAATGAATGACAAGTGAATGAACAAATGCAATCTATACTTCACGCTGAAGCCCAGTGAGCATGTTCAAAAAGCAATCGGCTCACATCACTCTCTAGCTCACTCCCTCTCACGTCTTCCTGGAGACCCTACCAGACGCCCTCCCACCCCAACTGGCACCTCTCCTACTTCTTCCCATTCCATTTGGCTCCAGCCACACCAGCTTCCCTGATGACCCTTGAATTCTCCAAGTCAGTTCCTACCACTGTGCCTTTGCACATGCCGTTCTCACTGCTAAGAAAGTATCTTCCCTGACATTTGCATGGCTTACTTCTTTACTTCACTCAGGTCTCAGATCAAATGTCACCGCTTTGGAGGGCTCTCTGCCGAGCACCCATCTGGAAGAGCTCTGGCTGTCACTCCCCATCTCTTCTGCTTGACTGTATTTATAGCAGCCTATGTTAAACATTAAACTTGAATACCCCTTTATGGTCTATTTTTCCTACCTAGAAGGTAAGCGCATGAGGACAGGGATTTTGTTTTGTTTGATGCTACACCCCTTAATTCCAAGAGTACTACAAGCCTTCAGTAAATGTTTATGCAGAGACATACTAACACCAACATCTACCCACAGAGAGAAGAGCAAAAAACCAGAGATAGGATTAAAGCCTATTCCCTTCTAATCTTAAAAACCATGAGATAACAACCTCCCAGTTGCATTCATGGGTGTTAACCACATTTTATTTTTCTTAATAAATGAGTTCAATGAGCAAACATTTCCAAACCACTGACTAATAAAGTAGATGACATTGACAATGAACTATAAACAAACGCATGGATAATAATGGGCCTGTTCATCCTTTCATTCATAAAATAAACAAAGGGAAGATGACTTTATAAATAAAGACATTATTCCAAAAGCAATAAACTGTACACACTGCACTAAAATCTCCATGTGTTTAGCCCATCGTGTCTATTTGACAATTAAAAACGAAAATAGTCAAGTGCTTACCCATTCTTCTAAAATGCGTGACACTGCTTCATTGGCCCTTGCCATATTCCTACAGGCCAGGATCACGTGTGCACCATGGAGGGCAAAAGACTTGGCGGTTTCAAACCCTGTGGTTTAAAGGAAAGTCAACATTAGAAAACACAACATCCACACATTGAGTCCTGTTCAGTGGCCTCTACTGAGCACCACTTGCATTACTCTCGTAGTTCTCAACTGGGGACAATTTTGCCCCCAGGGAGCATGTACAAATGTCTGGAGACATTTTTTCAGTGGCCACAACTGTGGGGAAGAGTGCTAACAGTGGCTCATGTCTATAATATAGCATGCTGGGAGACCAAAGTGGGAGGATCTCTTGAGGTCAGGAGTTCGAGACCAACCTGAGCAAGAGCAAGACCCCATCTCTACTAAAAATAGAAAAAATTAGCTGGGCACGGTGGCACATGCTTGTAGTCCCAGCTACTTGGGAGGCTGAGGCAGGAAGATCACTTGAGCCCAGGAGTTTGAAGTTGCTGTGAGCTAGGCTGATGCCATGGCATTCTGGCCCAGGCACCAGAGTAAGACTCTGTCTCAAAAAAAATTTAAAAATTAAAAAAAAAAAAAAAGAGTACTACTGGCATCTAGTGGGTAAAGCCCAGGGAGGCTACAAAACATCACAGCCCCCCATAACAAAGAATCAACTGGCCCAGACTGTCAACAGTGTGAGGGTGAGAAAACTTGCCCTATGGGCACAGTGACTTCAAAGTAGAAGGCCAAGCCATAGAAGAGTTCATAGCATGGCCAGCAACAGTGACCAAATCCTTTACTAAAGGTTAAAGGCATCATGCTCTGCTCTGTGACAGGTGTTTCCAGCATCTCCACTCCCACCAAGGGTAGCCTAGGTTTCTTAGACCCACCCTCTTACTTAGAGCAACTAGAAAACTTGGGCAAAATAAGACACGCTTGCTTGCATGTGTATACACACACAGACACACATCTGTCTGAAGGCATCAGAAGGACACAATGACTGAGAAATTTTGCAGCCAAGATCTGAAAAAGTTGAAAGGCCAGCATTTGGCAGCTTTTTTTTTCCCTCAAGGCATATTCCAGTTCCAAAAGTAGTATTCGAGAGCCTGACAAGATGGGCTGAGCTTCTGGCAGTCTCATGGCATCAAAAAGACACAAACTTGAGCACAGGGCCCTGGTAAATAAACCAAACTTTTGGTTGGGGTCTTAAAAAGATACTCGGGAGGCTGAGGCAGGAGAATCACTTGAGCCCAGGAGTTGGAGGTTGCAGTGAGCTACGATGGCGCCACTGCACTCTAGCCTGGGAGTGACAGAGACTCTGTCTCAAAAAAAATAAAAGAAAAAGAAATGAAGGAAATCCTGCCATTTGTGACAACATGGATGAACCTGGAGATGTTATGCTGAAATAACCCAGACACAGAAAGACAATACTATGTGATACCTTTTATATGAGGAATCTAAAATAGTCGAACTCACAGAAGCAGAGAGTAGAATGGTGGTTGGCAAGGGCTGGGGGAGGGGGAAACAAGGAGGCAGTAATCAAAGGGTACCAAGTTTCAGGTGTGCAAGATGGAAAAGCCCTAGAGATCTACGTTCAGCACAGCACCCACATTGTATTGTCCACTTAAACATTTACAAACAGGGTAGATTTTATGTTGTGTTCTTGTCTCACACACACACACATACAGACACACACAATAATCATAGAGAGGGCAAGAGGAAACTTTTGAAGGTCACGAATATGTTAATCTCATAAATTGTGAAGAGGGCCTCACAGGTATATACACTTATGTTCAAACTCATCAAGTTGTACATGGTAAATACATATGGCTTTTTCTATGTCAATCAGACCTCAATAAAGTGATTTTTCAAAATTAAAGATAAAGAAAAGGGCAGAGATCCTACAAACCCTAAGAAGATCTTAAGATCTGGCAAACGACTTTATACTAGTAAATTTAAAATATAGGTGAAAAAGACAAATGCCTAGGAAAATACTATAATACTAAAAAATAGTTACAAGAAGAAACAGAAAAACTGAAAAGTTCTCTATATGTAAAGAAAACGAATCCATAATTCAAAATCATCTCAAAAAGAAGATTTGGAAGGAAAAGGCAGAGGAGGGGAAGGGGGAGGGGGAGGGGAAAGAGAGGAGCCAGTCTAATTCCAGAGGCTGAACCCCAAACCATTGCTCTAAACCGGAAAACACCACATTTTGTAAGCTGTGACGGAAGACCACAGAGTACACAGTGCGACAACAGAGTGATCAATTCAACTGGGGAAGGCAGCAATGTAATTCAGCCAAATCCATGTCAAATGACCACAAATTAATGTTTCCAAGATAATGTTAATATGTATGGAAACCCAGAGTATCATTATCTTACTGAGATCACCATGTCAGAGAGCCCAGTAAAGTTCATTCATTCATATCACTTCCACAGATCTAATCTTCATGGAGAACGGTCTATTTATGTAACCTACTTCTCAAGGAATGTCGGCACAACACAGAGAAAAATTCGAACTCAGGAGCTGCACACACTTGTGTTGATGCCAGCTTTAACCACATACCAGCTGTGGGACCTCAGGCTGCAACTCTAACCCATCAGAAACTCAGTTATCTTTTCTTTAAAATAGGGAATAAGTGATAAACATGTACTAAGAGCCTAACATAACCACAGTAGGTGGGAAACAGATGTTAGTTGCCTGTTCTTTCCAAAATCCTGGTGTCCTAATCCTATGCTTCTTATATGATTTATGTGACCTACCAAATACAACACAGTCACTATGACTAAAAAATTAAAACTCTTTCAGCTAGCTGTGGTGGGTCATGCCTGTAATCCCAGGACTTTGGGAGACTGAGGCGGGAGGATTGCTGGAGGCCAAGAGTTCAAGACCAGCCTGGGCAACATAGCGAGACCCTATCTCTACAAAAAAAAATTTTTAAATTAGCAGGACATGGAGGTGCATGCCTACAGTCCCAACAGCTAGGGAGGCTGAGGTGGGAAGATTGCTTGAGCCCATGAGTTTGAGGTTCAGTTGAGCTGTAATTGTGCCACTGCACTCAAGCCTGGGAGACAGAGAAAGACCCTGTCTCTTAAAAAAAAGAAAAAAATTAAAGCTCTCTCCTAGGTCTGTTCCCAACAGCTACCCAAGAGCTAAATGGCTTTAATATAAACTTGAATGCAAAGAAATCAGCTAGAGGCTACCCGCTTCCATTTGCCCAAATACTGGCTCTGGAGCACAACTGAACTTCAATATTGAGACAACCTGAAGTTATTTTTCAAGATTTTACCAAATTCTGTATTCCAAAATATCCACTTATGATCTAAGGATGACTTCTGATACTTAGATGCTAAAACAATGCACACGAGATTTCAAATCTAAAATATTTAACACCTCAATCTGTTTGCCTCCTCTTTGGCGTGTGTGGTAAAAGGTGCGAAGCCCCATCTCCAAGCTGTGAGGCAAGAGGACGATAATCTGAAATTTACTCATTTTTACCTGTGATGCCAATGTTACTACCCCTTATCCCCAGTGAGCCAAAGGCACCTAGATCACTTTGGAGAAGAGAGAAGTAAAACACCAGGTTTTGGAGCCCAGCTGTTCCAACACTGGCTTAGGGGCAGGCACGGGATGAAATCTTGCTGACTGATGTACTGCATCAATCAGGCTAATGAAACGCTGACGGCCATATGGAGGCAACATGAAGCAGCCACACACCACCTCACTTGGAAGCCTTACGCACCAGAAGACCTAGGAGAAGATGGTGCACTCTGGGTCGGTGCAACGATCAGAAATATTTTTCCTCATATTCTCATCAGAGGGTATTAAAAGAAAAAATGACGTAGGAGACCAGGGAAGATGGTACACACAATTCTTAGTCATTCGTTAGCAACCAAATTTTTAAAGGATTGAGAGAGCACCGATAGAATGCAAGGCCAGGCAGGCCTAGAGCTTTATTTATCCAACTTCCCAGGGTAACAGTAAACTCCCTGAGCCTTCTGCCCTTTTCATCTCCGTATTTCATAGAACTAGCACCCTGTAGTATTCAGTAACTACCTGCCAAAGGAATGAATGGTTCTCGCGGACTGCTAAGAGGCCGCAATTCTGGACTATTTTAAAACAAACCAAGTTGTTTCAAACTGCAACTCGGATGGCCTTCTAACTTCCTTTTTAATAATGAATAAATATTAAAACACTGCAAAGATACCACTCCCCGCAGTTTTGAATGACACTGCCAAGAAATCTGTGAGGAAAAAAGCACATCCTTTTCTATCAGGTTTTATTTTCCCAAACAAACCTGTTAAAGTCACGCAATCTCACTTGACAAAACAACCTACGGCAAAGGACTTTTTATTACCAAAAGGGGCACATCTGATACGATGGCGGCAGCAGGCTGGAGGCACAGGCGTGCGCCCTTCTCTCCTTCAGAGAATTCCTGACTGTATTCATGTGTAAGCCGTCTGTCGCTGTGTCTTGTGAAATTATACTCTGGGTCTTAAGTCTTCCTTTATCTAAGCAACGAATTACACGTTGCTGGTCTACTTTTAAAAGCTGCACTAGACAACTCCATTTTCTTATTCTTTACAATTGCCTTTGGAGCAAAAACAAAGCATGGCTATTTCAAAAAAGATGATGGTATAACAGGAAGGACAATAACACTTTTATAATAAACCATATCTCTGGAGTGTAGCATTTTATAAAAACAAAAAAAAAAGTTTAATAATGCTACCTACTGCTGAAGTCCTGGATAAAGCCCATGAGAATAGCATCCCTCACTCTCGTAATACTGCAGCTGATGGCCAGTTTAATTAGCTAAATGTAGTAGTGCTAAGCCAATTCTGCACAGTGCCAAAGTTTGCACAAAATAACGAAGGCAATGGTTTACTAAATTTAATAACCTGATTCATCTTATAAAAAATTAACTTTATGACAATGTTTAAATTGAACCAGCTTAACTGCATGGAGATAGCAAGAGTGTGTTCAGAAGAATATTTAAAGTTAATAACATAAGGAAAATAAAGGAAGATATTTTAAAACAATGGGCAGCATCAGTTTTTCTACTACTTGTTACATCTAATCCGATCAGAAAAATTCAGTGGACGTGGAGGTTGAATATCTTACTGTCTTTCAGTGCAAACATTCAAGTACTGGAAAATGGAAAATGTACCCCCCCAAATTAAATACCTGCTTATCTTACCATAGCTCTCATTCGCTAGATTAGAGGTTACAAACTGGTGATCACAGGTAAGTCAAGTCCACTGACCTGTTTTCTTTGGGCCACACTTTGTCTTCCTTCCCTCCTTCCTCCCTCCCTCCCTCTTCCCTGCCTCCTTTCGTTCCTCCCTTTCTCTCCCCTGCCCTCTCTTCCTGTTTTTTTTTAACATTACGCCATAAGATCTTCCTTCCTTCCTTCCTAATCTGAATTAATTGCCAGTATTAAAAAGCTGGGAAGATCACATAATCCAAAGCTAGACATCTGACTTCTCTGAAAGAGTTTACAATCAGAGCACACTGGGCCCCCAGTCCCACTTGGTGACAGTCAGGTGAGCTGAGGAGCCGCTGCCAGCTGGAGATGGGGTTTGGGCTCTCTGGGTGACCATGGTCACCACCCTTGCTACTGGCATTACCTGCTCGGCCATTGCAAGCACCTGATGCTCAGGTACGCACTACCTGGGGAAGACGATGACTCAAGCCTTACCACAAAACAGCCTCAATCTGAACAGTCACATCAAAATGACCGAATCTCAAAGACTGTTTCCCACTGACCTAGTTGAGATCTTATTTAATCCATGTCAAATCCTACTCTGTCAAGCATGAGAAGATCGGGATGCTACCTACGCCCTGGAAACGCTGGCGGCGGCACCCGGTGCTGCACAGAGAGGCGAGAGGGTAATGACTCAGACATCTGCAGGACTCAGATGTGTGGTGCGAGCTCCTTTGCATTTCCCAAATGTTGCTGAGTGGCAGCAAGAACTCTGGGCCAAGCACTACAGTGGGACCAAAGGAGACAAGGATAAACCAGACAAGCAAAAAGGCAGGATTCGTGGCAAAAAAAAAGATCAAGGCCTGGTGAGCAGCTCCACGTGAATAAAGCACAGGGACTGCAGCAGAGATGAAACCCCGTAGGCTGAGCTAAAACCCGGGGCCTCCTCTGCAGGTGGTGGGCGCCGGTGAAAGAGTGGGGGCAGGGAGTAACACTGTAAGTCATTATTATTATTTTATCCACTTAAGGCACCTCCAGTGCTCATGCAGACACTGGACTGGCTAAAGAGATTGCAGCCTTGTGACCAGCCAGGAGGGGACGAGATGTCCTCTTGTGCTGAGCAGCGAACAGTATAAATTAGAAAACCACTTAGCAAGCAAAAATCTTACAAAGCTGGTGACTGCCTAAGTCTAGTGACCCCTGGGCCACTGGTGAGCTTGGTGATTTGTTCACCCAGACAGGGAACACAATGGGAGGAGTGGTTTGTGCATGGTGGTGGAAGGGGACAGAGAAGGTGGTCACACCCCACGAGACACACTGCTAGGCTGGACAAGTGGGGATAGAGTTGCCCACAGATTCCTCAGGCACCAAAAACATTAGGGTGGAAATGCAGTCCCCACAAATACTGACAAAGCTCCCAAGGAAGTAGGAGCTAAGAACAAGGCAGTTTCTTTCCCCGATGCCAGGAAGGTTCCCTCTGGTTTGAGTTTTTTAATTTTCTCCATGTTGTGGATGTACTTGGGCAGTGTCCCCATTTACCGTAAATTATGGTTTTAATTATCATTTTTATTAAGATGCCCAAAGGAGTTGGGCTTACAATACCCATAATTTCTAATGGGTTGTTATTATTAATTTATAATTGTGAAACACTGGAGACAAATGTTACTTGTAACTGTGCACAATTAAAAGGCCACAGAGATGGTGATTTCCACCCCTCCCCACGCACACACCCAGAACACACCACTAAAGCAATCTTTAGGAACCAATCAACAAGTTGCAGAATCTTCCAAGCACAGTCCTCTCTTTCCCTGGAGATCTACTGGTATGTATAGACAAGAAGATAAAACCTAATGTCTTTCACCTTGAGTTAAATTTTGGGACAACTCAAATTTAGGGACAGTTTTTGTGTTAATAAACAACCGGCTTTACGGATGGATGTAAGTTACTCCTACACCCTCCTAAAAGTACAAAGACCACACTTTCCAAACTGATCTGATTAATGTAAATGAAATTACAGTGACATGACATTGACCGTGATATTGAAATTCAACTCTCCCAGGGCATTTTCAGATGAAGTCCTAGGATGTACAGTCACCACCACTATAAGGTCAATGCCACATCTGCAATGACAAGATAATCCATACTGCTGTTTCTGTAGTTGCTTTAATTACCTAAATGATCACATTTACTTTCCTCGCCACTTCAATTATGTAGTTTTCAATTCCAAAGAGTTAGAGATGGGTCTCGCCAAACACCATCCACAGCTGCCAACTCTTAAGAAATTACAAAACCACGCAGGTCTCTCCAGAGGAAAATAAGTCATGACCAGCCCTGCTTTTTAAATGTATGTGTTGTATATAGCAAGCAACAAGTAGCACACTGAGCTTCCTAAATATCCCTTATAACATTAATACATCTCAAATACGTTTACCAAAAAAAAGCTGCCAATTCAAGAGATGAGAATACAGAAGCAGGAAACGAGTCAGTTCCCATGGAATGTCTTTTTAAAGTACACCAGGCTGCATCTATGTCCTTTGGGCAGAACAAGGCTGAGGCCGTACTGTTTTGCAAAGCTATACAATAAATCCCAAGTGACTGCGTAAGATCTCACAAGAGGCATGACTGACCCCCAGGCTGGCTACTAGTGCTGCTGCCACGGTGCTAGGTGAGTTAAGTTCTCATCTGACCTGCCAGTGACAGTCCTGGTTAGGAATCACAGTGAGAAAATTGCCTAAAGATTGCAATTAACCTGGTCCTAGGCAGGCCCAATAAACACAGATTCTGTAAGGGCAACTAAATTGAGCAGGGCATTAGTGTTGGAAAAGGTGTGAAGGAACCAAGCAACCTCATGTATTAATGGGGGAGGAGAGCATATAAAATGGCTCCACATCTTTGGGGGCATTTGGGCCATATCTATCAAATTTGAAATGGACATGCCCTTGGACCCAGCTATTCCAGGATCAGAAATTTATCCTACAAATAGACTCACCCACTTGGGCAAAAATGTGGGAGGAATATCCAATACGGCATCATTTATAACAGACCGCAGCCGACCTAAATGTCCATCAGCTAGGTTAAATAAATTACACAGCAAGCATAGAACAAAATACTGTGCTGCACTTAAAATGAATGAGGCAAAATGATATGGAGATGAAAGGAAACATCTCCGTGTTATGGTATTAAGAAAAAAAAAAGTCAAAGTACGGAAGAGCTTGCATGGGAAACCCAATGTCGGGGAGCCACGTGGTTGAGCAGGCGCTGACGTTGATTATTTCGGGACAGAGGCAAGGAACATTCATTGTGCCTCTTATAACATCTGTGCTATTTCAATTTTTAGCACATGCATGTATGTCTGTTATAGTAAGAAAGTAAAAATAACAAACTGAATGATATCTAATTGGCAATTTATAGGCCTTTATGAATTTTAATAAAGAGCAATCAAGGCAAGTGAGAAAAAAAGGGAGGAACCTGTTTCTCTTCCAAACAAAGTATTTTCTGAGCGCCCTGACTTGCAGGGAAGAAACTGTCGAAACATCCAGGTGAGCAGGAGGACTTGGGAGTGTTAATGTACGCTGGGCACAAGTGCTTGACAAAATACATCAATTCTAAGGTGTTCTTCACAGAAACCCTGGGAAGTGTCACTGTCATCATTTCATATTAGAGAAAACCAATGATCACAGAGGTTAAGGGACTCACAAGATCAGAGGGCAAAAAAGGGGCAGGACCCAAATGGGCAGTATGGCCTGATCTCAAGCAGGTATACCCACCCTGTCATCTGGTCCCCAAACTACCACCATCGCCATGTCACCATGGGTTTGTGACATTGTGATTTAGCATGAAATACACATTGGGTCTTCACCCAGGTTCCTGGCACAGAGCTCCTAAAACCCTTGAAATATGTGGAGCCACAGGGATGACAGCAGTGCCTTTTGTTATTCATAATAAGCCCCTTTCAACGATACCAGAGTTTATGCTAATGAGGTGACTCTTGAAGGATGGGGGTGGTTGCCAGAAGAACCAACCACGTGATTAGAAGGTTGGAACTTTCGGCTTCATCAGCACCTCCTCACCCCAACCTGGGGGAAAGGGGAAGGGCTGGAGGTTGACTTAATCACCAATGGTCCATGATTTAACCAGTCTTGTCTACCGAACAGCCTTCATAAGAACCCTGAAGGATGGGCTTTGGAGAGGTTGCCGAACACACGGAGGTACCTGGAGGGTGGAGTGCCCAGAGAGGACACAAGGGGTACCTTGCCCTGTGCACCTCTTCGTCTGGCTGTTCATCTCCATTCTCTGTAATATACTTTATAATAAACCAGTAAACATAAGTAAACGTTTCCCTCAGTTTTGTGAGCCATTATAGCAAATCATCAAACCTGAGAAAAGGGTTGTGGTAACCTCTAATTTGTAGCCAGTTGGTCAGAAGTGCAGGTGGCAGCCTGGGACTTGTGCTGTTTCTAAAGTGGGGGACATCTTGTGAAACTGAGCCCTTAACCTGTGGGGTCTGTGCTAACCCTGGGTCATTAGTGTCACAACTGAGTTGTGTGATACCAGTTGGCATCTGGTGAGTTGGAGAATTACTTACTATGAGGGAAAACCCCACACGATGGTGTCAGAAATGTTCTGTTTGAAAGCGCAGAGGAAGATTTTTCCTGCCTGTAGGGTTGTAGGCACAAACTGGAAGGAGCCCCTTGAGGGCAGCAGAAACCAGCCTAGAACACTCTTACCAGCCTCTAGCCCAACAGAGCCTCAATTGTCTTTTAAATATGATTTACAGAATTTGATATGTATTCTCTGCAGATTTTTTTTTTTTGAGACAAGGTCTCCCTCTGTTGCCCAGTAGAATACAGTCAGTGTTGTCATCAGTGGCGTCATCGTAGCTCACTGCAACCTCAAATGCCGCTCAAGCGATCCTCCTGCCTCGGCCTCCCAGAGTGCTAGGATTACAGGCATGAGCCACCACGACCAGCCCTCTCTGTGGATATTATGGGATATATGTTCCTCATCTTACATGTACATTCTTGGCATGCTTGTACAATTGGTACATGCTCGTACAATTTAAGCTAAACTTACTACGCAGTTGTCCTGAAAGAGAGAGAAGTGGCCTGTCAACAGCTGGCCAGTGCCTCTTTTAGTGTCATCATGTCAAGACAGAGAACTGAGGTCCCCCAGCTACTTTATTACATACATGTATTCACTTTAGGGAATCTATCCCCAAACTGTGATACGTGAGCAAATTTTCCTCTCTCTTATTTAATATTTCATCATGGGGCTCAGAATTAACACCATCTTTTGCTTTCACAAACATTTCTCTGCGTAAGGCCTGTGAAATGGGATCACTAATATACAGAAATAAAAATTTCTCTCCACATTCTTCTAAGCTCTATAATTTAAAATGACAAATTTCATTTAACCCCACCTTTATACTTCCAACTGATAAGGGACAATATTAACACCAAGGACGTTACAAGTTACAGTCAAATTTTTTCTTTAATTTCTAAAAGGCTTTGGTGCCTTAGATAAAGTCAAAATTAATTTAACTTTATTAAAGTCAAATATAAAGACTCCTCCAATAAAGAGAAAATGACATAACACTGAAGTTTTTAACAAGGTGCACATGATACTTTTATAAACTTGTCCCAGATCCTTAGGAAGAAAAATAAAACAGGACAAAAAAAAAAAACACACACACACACACACAAAGGCTCCCTCATAAAAATTTTCTTAAATCCAGCTTTTTAGATATAGAAACCACTATGTCTTTTAAAGGCTATGAACAAGATTCAGCTTCTTTTGCTCCCTGGTATCAATATAAGAAAGAATGCGATGGCTTCGTAATTTCACACCCTACACATGCTGTTTGGCTCAAGTTTATGTTCTTCAGCAGGCAATCCTTTTTTTAACTAACAAATGACACTCACACGGGCATGCACTTGCACACCCGCACACATGCACACACACCCATGATCTCACCTCGTATAATTCTGTACTCACACCAGTATCTACGGAGAGAAGCAAAGTGTTTCTGAGTGTTTAGAAGTGGAAAGATTTACCCTGAAGTTTGGCCTTTTTTGCTTTGATGGATTAATTTATAGCCACTTTTAAGAGGAGAAGAGAACTCAACTCTGAATTTGCAAGTGTGCCATATTATATTACTGAACGTTTCATTGTTTTCACAGCTGGGAGAGGATTTCCTTTCACCACCGAGGCCTCCGTTCCTCTTTCTCGTCTGCTGGAGACGGGGTTCTTTATGATTTAGAGCACGCAGGCCAGCCACCAGGGTCCTGAACCCACATCTCTCCAAAAAGGGACCCCATTCTTTGACTTTCTTAATGACCAAGGGGGTCACGAGCAGCCTGTCTCCCAGCATATTTTCCACTCCTATCAATTAAGAAGCGGTTAAGAAAGAATTGTTTAAAAAATAATTTTTTTTAAAAAAAAGACCTTCTTCATTCCATTGAGGGCTCCCAGAAGTGAAAAAGCCTGCTCCATCCTGCATCGTCAATGTGGACAATGCACTCTCTTTCTAATTCAAGTGCCTTTTTTTTTTAATTTCAGATCGACCTTGGCTCTCACCTTTAAAAAAGTGGTATATTACTTTGCCTCTTGAAAAGATTAAATTCTTTATGCTTCCAAAGTCATGTGGAGGTGCTCAAAACACAATGTTGGGAAAATTCAGCACTTTTTTCAGGCTCACTTTTAAAGTATCCAAATTGACTTTTCATTCTCCATCGCTTATAACTTTTTAAGATGCAACTTCTCAAAAATATGACTTAAATTCAGTCCCTAACGCTACATGAACGGCCACAGAGTCCCATTAACAAGGCCCACCAGGGCCTTACCTAAAATCAATGACTCCTACAACTCCAAACAAAATTGGTAACTGCACATTTACTGTGGTTGGTCAGGAAGCAATAATGAATAAAAGGAAAGATTTGCTCAAAACGTACGATAAAGAGGCAAAAGGTAAAAAAATTTAAAGCAAATTGAGTTTAATACAAAAACACCCAAAGGATAATGCTTGTCTTGTCATTATTTTTATAAAAGTACCTCTGATAATCTACATAACCAGATCACCGTCTTGGATAATATCTTTAATAGAATTAATTACTTCTTTAAGTTTATAAAATCTAACAGTGGCTTGGCTGTGTGTTTGTTACTGTTGTTGTTGCTTTTTAAACACAAATACTGACACTATCTCAATTCAGCTTGAAAACATTTAAAATAAACCATAAGCTTCTGCTACTGGTGAGTTCTCTTGCAGTAGCCGGCCCAGGACAGTCCCGAGTGGAAGGTGCTGGCAACGTCGACTTTCAAAAGGGGAAGGAAATTAAAACTCTTCCCCTCCCTTCTTCACATGTCGGAATACACAGAACAAAGCACAAAGAATCACTACTGGTTTGACGCTTACGTTTTTGGTATAACACACAGCAAATACAGTGCCTGGGTCCCCGCAGGGCATACCACTGCCAAAAGAAATTTTCCGTCCTTTGTAAGCTATCTGAGAAGATCTGCTTGAACAAAATCAGACTCACTGGAAGGGAGAGGAGGGGAAGGAGTTTCTAGTTTGGTAAGATTTTGTTTTGGGATACCGTGAGGAGGGATTGCTGAAACATACCAATTTTAAAATCTATATCTCTCAGGAAACGTGTAATCTAACCATCAGCTGTGATCAGGCACCTGCTTGGCATGAAATGTAAGAGGGGCACAGAGCGGCTTCCAGCTGAGGCTGATTTTTGCCTGACTCCCCTGGGACTCAGCCAGCTGTAAATTTTTATTTGGTTCCCCTCTCCCAGCTGCTGCCTCTGGGCCAAGAGGTAGGAGCCCCAACATGTAGGTAATGTGAACGATCAGGGATTAGGCTCAAGTTAAATTCAAAAGGGAGAGAAAGAGCTCTGGGCTGGTGAAGGCATCAGAGCCCCGACACAGGATTCCCACCCCAACCAGCTGGCACACCAGGGTCTCAGCTCCCAGCGCTGGGGACCCGGACACTGGAGGAGCAGCCACAGAAAGATCCCAGTGGAGATTTCCCTTCCAGGATTAGCCAGCTTGAGGAAGCATGCTCAACTAGATGCTTACTTGGCTCAAACAAGCATCCTGCCCCGAAGGACACATTTTAAAGTCTCTATCAAGGCAAAGTAATACTTGATTTCTTTCAGTGCTTTGAGACGGAGATGGAAAAGGAAATAAAAAATATATGAAATCAAAGAACTTCTTGGAAAAGAAACAGATCAGGAGTCTCACTGGTTGTTAGGGACTGAATTGCTTCCCCCTAAATTTATATGTTGAAGTCCTAACCCTCAATGTGGCTGCATTTGGAAATGGGGTGGGATGTGGCCTTACTAGGAGAGTGCCTTTAAAGAGGTGATAAGTTAAAGTGAGGTCATTAGAGTGGCCCCTAATCCATTATGACTGGCGTCCTAAAAAGGGGACTTGTGGACATAGCACACGGGGAGAACAGCATGAGAACATGGCCATCGGCAAGCCCAGGACAGAAGTCTGGGACAGAGTCTTCCTCACAGACCTCAGAAGGGACCAAGCCTGCCGAAACCTTGATTTGAGACTTTCAGACTTGTAGCCTACAGAACTGTGAGACAATACATTTCTATTGTTTAAGCCACCCGGTCTGTGGTATTTTGTTATGGCGGCCCTAGCTATGAACCTCCGTTTCCTCATCTGTAAAAGGGGAATATTAAGAAGGTATATTCTTACAGGCTGTTAGGAAAATCGAATGAAATAACCGTGCAGAGTTCTTGGCAATCGGCATATTCTCAATACATCGCACTTATTAATAATATAACATTAGCTAACATGTTCTCCATGTGAGATATATCTCCAATTCTCCTGTGGAAATCTAAAAATCTGTCCAGAAGACTAAACAGAATAAATGACTCTTAGCTTCTCCAGCTATGCTATCCAACTGTTAATCACCGGTGCCCCAACCACTTCCAAAAAGTATTTAAGACAGTATGTGATAAACAATCACATACAACACAGGATTTTAAAATAATCGGTGGTTGCCTGGGGAGGAGGGGGTAAGGAAGACTGACAAGTTGTCTAGGGCAAAGGGGCAGGAGGGAAATTTCTGTAGAGATGTAACTTCTCTATATCTTGCTTGGGGTGGTGGTATACAGATTTGTTGAGTCATGCATGTGTACAAAATGTGTGAGTTTTATTTTATGTAAATTATACCTCAAAAAGTTGATTTTAAAAAAAATTAGTGAAAATGTGTGCCCATTTTAAGAAAAAGAGACCTGATCTACCAGGAACCTGAAGTGAGCTGGTTACCTATTTAAGCATTTCAATGTTAATTCTGAGCTTCCTGGCAACCAAGGTAAAGAAAGGAAATATTTAACAGAACATACTGTCCTCCTCATAGATTTAAAAAAAAAAAAAAAAAAAAAGGATACCAATTCTTTAGGAGAAATGAACTTTGTTTTCTTAACAACTCTGGAAATTTTTCAGGGGAATCCTTACAGAGGAGGACTAGATTTGATCCATGTGCCATAGTTTGCTTATGCTTGGAATAGACCTTATGCAAAACAAGAACTAAGCCTGGAAAAACGTGAAGGTGACCTTGACCTGTAGATTTTCCCTGAAAGAAAACGTGAATAATAACAACAGTAAGTTCAGAACCCATGTGGATGACAACCACAGAAAATTTAATTTTGGACAATTTACAAGTTTCTGTGAAAGCATATATAAAGAGAATCTCATTAAAACAAATATAAAACAAATTTTCTAAGTATTCAATTTGCATCCAAATCTTATTACACTGTTTGTTTCACCCAGAATTTCATTCAGTGTACTATAGCTACATTGGCTTTTCATTGCAAAGCTGGATGTTTAACTACAAACTACATCCTGCCTCTCCCTTTGTGTGTAAAATTGACAAATGTGTTGTTTTTGGATTCCAGAATTCTGGAGAAAGCCAACTTAAATGAATTAAGATGACTAATGTGTTGATTCTGTTTCCAATCCAACAAAATGTTAATGTAAGAACCCATGTCATATGATGCTATGTGTTTTAGTTCAAATTTAACATCAAATATTGAATAAGGCAGTTTCTAAGTAAATTACTAAGCTAAAAATATTCCTTCAGCATAGCAAGAACTCCATCTTGTTTAAATAAATGGAAATTTGAACATCTTTGCTCAGATCAGCCTCAATAAGAAATTAGAAAAATGCAAACCTCCATTATAGTCAATAGTATTGATTCCATCTTTCTGTGGGAAGTTGCACAATATTGTATACCAAGGAAAAGGATTCATTTAAGGTTATTCATCCATGATCATGACTTCACACAAAGTTTTCCATGTAACACTTGAGCAAGATAGTGCTTTCCTGGCATGCTACTTAGGTAATCACATCCAAGGTGAATGACCACCAAGATACCACAAATATAATTCTGAGAATGACAATCGAGTGTTTTTGAACATTCAGCTACTACAGGGTATCTGGCATCACTAGTTCTTTTGCAGCACGATAATGTTTTTACAAATGTTTTCATTACATTTACTTAACATTTGGCTGAGGAGTTCCTGTGGCTATGACACACTGCTACAGTTTTGTTTTAAATAAACTAACATTAGGTTTTCATCATGTAATATTTGAGTAATTTCTGTTTCACAGAGGCAGTAACTATTGCACTTTTAAAAGCTGTTGAAAGTGTTGCAAAGCCTGAATTCAATTCCATAAACATTTACCATGTACCTTCCAAGAATAAGACACTAAATTTCAAGTCTTGATGTTCACCTAATTCTAATACCAAATCTTTCTAGTTTGCTTAATTACAGTTATTGATCACCAAAGGAGGCATTTTAATAATTACCTTCAGTGTGAAAATCAAATCCATTAAGAGATTTAAAAAGAAGGAAATCAATAATTAGGGAGCCCCATCTTTAAAAAAAAAAAAAAGAAAGAAATTTAAAATTTTATAAGGGAGAATTTAGAAATCCAGGGTCTAGAAATGGAAAGTACACAGAATATATGTATTTTGCCCCTAGGTTTTAGATTCAACTATGACAGCCTGTCAGTAACTGAATTTTTTTTTTCATTACCTGCCAGTTATTTAGGAAATTTCCATTGTTTAGCAAAGAATAATTCTAAAATCAACAACACTTTATTAATTACACACTGATAACTTTCTATCAGAAAAGTGACCATTATAATAAAAAGTTAACGAAAAAATTTTCTAGGCCTATTTTTTTATTTCCAATCCTATTCAATGCATTTTTATGAATAAAAGCACCCTCTGAAGCAAGTATTTGTATTTAACTGCTACTAATGATTACAATTCCTGAAAAGCATCCAGATTTCTTAATTCAGGGTCCACAAACTATCCTTTCCTCCCCCCAAAATTGTACACAAATGCCTGGCCATGAATACATTTAGTTCCCCCTGTGGGAAGGGCCTATAGGTTCCATTATATTCTCAAAAGAGTACAGGATGAGAAAAAAAAAAAAAAAGGTAAAATCCCATGGCCTGGATTTTTTTTTTTAAGTAGAAAGCTCTAAAAACATTGTTTGTTCCTTTGAAAGGTAAACAGAGAGAAGTGGAGTATTGTGTACTTGACAAAATAGAGTCGCAGTGCAAGTCCATCTGTGCAATCACACCGTCTGAGTGTTAGAAAGGGACCTTCACCATTACAAATCCAAAGCCCTGCTCAGCACTTAAACTGCCTCTGCGGCACCCTCAGAAAGCAGCCTCCAAGCCTGTGCTGAAACACCTTCGTGACTGGGCGCTAGTTTGCTCAAGGCAGCCTACTCTGCTATTGGAAAGCAGGCGATTCCACACGTGGCTCCTCATGTGTGACAAATACAAAAGAGCAACTACTGAAAACCGTGCTCCATAAGAAAGTCAGCTGCACAGGGGTGGGGACATTTGGGTCACTGCTGTCGTCAGCAGGTCCTAGGACAGAGCCGGCTACACATGAGGCCCTCGGTAAGTGTTCACTGCAAGAATGACTGGTGGAATGATTGCAGTTCATCCGGATGGCCTCAGTAATGAAAAGCAACATCTCTTTTACAGCACAGCTGTTCAGGTGGAACTGTGTCCACCTGAAAAAGATATGTGGTGGCCCTAGGCCCCAGGGCCTCAGATGTGACATTTGGAGAGAGGGCATTTACAGAGTTAAAATGAGGTCATTAGGGTGGGCTCCAGAGCAATATGACTGGTGTCCTCATGAAAAGGGGAAATGTAGACACAGAGACAAACAGAGGGAAGATGATGGGAAGAGACGCAGGAAGGACGCCTTGTATAGACGGAGGCAGAGACTGGAATTACGCTGCCACAAGCCAATAAACACCTAGGGCTACTAGAAGCTGGAAGAGGCAAGAAGGATCCTTCCCTACAGGTTTTCTATGGAACACTGCCCTACCAACACCTTGATTTCAGACTTCTAGCCTCCAGAACTTGGAAACAGTAAATTTCTGTTGTCCTGAGCCACCCAGCTTGTGGTACTTGGTTAAGGCAGCCCTAGCAAACGGATGCAACAGTGGGGAAGGCTAAAGCCCCAGAAGTCATCACAAATGGGCACTGACTTATATTCCTGACAGAGAACCTTGTAATCTTTAACGGGACCCTGCGGTGGATTGTATGTAACCGGGCACGGAGCTCTGAGTGTGGTACGAGGGGTGGACTGTATTGGGCACCTCTCATGCACCTCTTCAAACTCTCACAGCCCCAACCTACTCCATCTACTGCTGCAGTTCCATGCAGTTTCCAACCAGCTTCACACAAACTCCACCAGAACACCTCACCTGGGGCTGCAGTGTGGACCCCCCCGACCCCCTTCCCACACTGGAGATTCCGACTCTGCAGCACGGGATGCTTACAGGGACCTGCTTGGTATACATGCAACCTCGAAATGCTGGGACATAAATACCTGTGGGGGTCCCCGCCTTGTCCAATGGGGACAGAAACCATTGGATAAATGCCCTTTATTGAGCACTAGTTGTCCATGACACTGAGACCAACTCGAAAACACATCCTTGCATTGAGCCTCTCCCTCCTTCCCCGTTTAATTCTCCTGTCCCTCATTCATATTCTCTGGAATCACATCCCAAATTATCTACAAATATGTCTCATTTGCAGGTTCTGCTTTTGGGGGAAGCTAAGCTAAGCCAAAAGCCTAAACTATTTCACTACAGAAAACTTTCTATTTAGTTTTTATGCAACTTCAATCATGAGGAAAGTAACCCCACCCCATCCCGCCCCACACCAATTCTAATCGGTTGAATGCTGCCTCGTTGCAGAATTATGTCCATGGGTCCTGGTTCTATCCCTTGAAGTAAGCCAAGTGTTTCTGTCTCCTGGATAGCTAAGCTATCGCAAGAACTAAATTTACATAAATCTTTTCTACCAATTAATCAACCATTCCCTCTTCCTTTAACGGGTGCTCCTAGGACGTGATGTGGTGACTTTGCCGGTCTTTAGCTTGTCCATTTTCCATCCCTAAATGAACACAATATTCCAGATGTGGTCTGATCATTGGGATTGTTTATCTTTCTTTACAACAAACCATGGAGGTTTCAACCAACCAAAGGTATAATAAACAGGTTGCCTACATCGGAGGCCTTATTGCTGCAAACGTTAAGAGTTGCAGGAAACAGCTGCATGGTGGAAACGCCTTTGAGCAGCTACATGCAGGTAGCAGGGCTGCCAAATGAAGACTGCAATTCAGAAGCCCATTTTCAATGCGTGCTCCCCTCTCACATCAGTGGAGTGGCACATTAAGCACTTCTCTCCGCTCTCCTGCAGCGTGGCGCACATGGTTCTCGAACGCTTGATTACGGTCTAGGCAGTTGGGTGATTGCTACTGAAGTCAGGCGGGTGCCTGCTGACTTCTCAGGGTGGGCTGTCCCAATGTGTTTTACTATCGTGCAGGAAGAAAAAGTAAACAATTTTTTGAAATACTCTATCACGGATTCTTATCACATCTTTATTTCTTGGAAAAGTTTAATTAAACCCAGAGACATTTATTTATTCTTCAACTTTCTGTGTTCTCCCACGTCACAGGTAGGAAGACCAACACCTGTAATGAATTCGCGCTTGGAACCCCCTGGAAAAGGAAGTACCAGATTCAGTCCTATCCCCTTCTCCCCTGTGGTTTTCACATCTCATTCTGAGCTAACCGTATCACGAGCACACCTTGACTGCTGAACTGAGTTCTAATGAAGCATTATAAAAAAGAACAAAACAAATTAGTTGCATGTTTTAAATGTCCACTGGCAAGTAGAATAGCATGGCTGTTCTCATATTAAGATATGAGAAGTAAATTTAATAAAATTAAAAAGAAATCATTCATTGAAGACGCAATAGTTAAAAGTCATACTGTGCTGTCAGCAAAACTGGGCTGGCTCTTGCGGGGTTATCAGAGGGCCTGGCAGTGCTGTGTGATATCCTACAGTTGTCCCACAGCCCTACCACAGCTCTCCTGAAGACGATGGAGTGAGATATTCAGACAGCTGGCCGACAACATGCTGACAACTTCCCTCACTACAACCATTTAAAAGCCGATGTGTTCAAACAAACTCCCATTTCCCGTGCGCTAGGCTCCCTCTCCTTTGAACGACGGCTTGCTCACCTGCTCTGTTCTTTTCACTTTCTCGTGTGCTGTTCATGATGTTCACACACCGTGGATAAGATCTAGGTCCAAATAGACATGGGAAAAGACAGACCTGCTGTAGTCTGTCTGTTCTGTTAAAAGTATAGATCCTGCGCAAGCAGAGCACACAGAACCACAGCTTTGCAAAAATTCCTTTTCCTGCCCACTTGGCAATTTTGTACACTAAAGAGCAGTCAAGTAAAACAAGCCAATATTTATCAAACTCTCAAAGTGGAACAGAGACCATGACAACTGCAGGGCTGTCTCTGAGCAGACTGGCTCATGCATGAATCTAAAACTCAAGTGAACTTTCTTCCTTATTTCATACAAGGGTACATCTTAACCTAGTTCCTTTTTACCTCTTAAGAAAAACTAATTCCCTCTGTGTTGGCATATATTATAGGAAATTATCCACAATAAAAAGTTAAGAGAACTAAAAACTTTGCCCTGGACACAAAACAGTAAATATGAAAATTCTTGGTGAACAGAGACAAGCTGTCAGACACCATGCTAGATGTTTTCATCTCATTTCACTGAATTCTCACAACTCTGTGAGGTTGGTGTTGTGGTACCCATTTTACAGATGAGGAAACTGAGACTCAGGGGTTAAGAATATAGCCCAAGGCCCCTGAGTTAGCAAGTTGGAAAGTACAGAAGTCAAAAAAGTATGCCTCGTCATCAAAGAATGAGGACTTACAATCTAAAAGAAAACTAGGTAGTGGACACACATTTATGCTGCAGTCTTATTTCCCCAAGGCTACATACTGTTTATCACTCTAGTTTCTCACTGGTTGCGTGAAGGGAAAAGGCATCTTGCCCATTTCAGATGTGTCTTTCTGGGTGAAGAGATCTCCACTTGCTTAACTTCCCTGACTGCTCTCTGCCACTCACTTATTCCTGCCCACAGGGGGTGATGTCACTTATTGTAATTCTAGGCAGGAGAACCCGGCAGGCACAGCACTGCCTTTACTCTCCTCTTATGGAGAGCACACACCCTGCTCTACTCCACTGTCTTGTGCATGCCTCTGGGGAGGTCTGCCCGGATCCAGCACTGGGGACCCACCACCCTAACTCAGGATTACAAAGCCCACCAGCCCACAGCTATAAGCTATATTCTCCAGTGTCAGCTTCACTGGTGATTCAGAAAATGGTTTAGTCTTCCATTTGCTTTATAGTTGGCCTTTTTGCTCAGTTAGGAAGTAACTCAGGAAGGGGGAAGTGTGTAATTTGCTAGGCTCCTCCAAACCCCAACACCTCTTTATGGGTTAACAGACCAACCTGTGCTCAGATTTCTCTAGCAGGAATAAAAACCTCTGCATTCCTCAAGTCTCTATAATTTAGGAATAGTGTTACTACACATTTCAAATTAGTTTAGAAGCCATAGACGGATATAACAGCACATTATTAGGTTTTGTCCTCTAGACCCAAAAGGGCTCACAAGCCACATGATTAAGGCTAGATCTAGTGAGGGCTAAAAAGAGAGACATGCGACAATAAACACCAAAGTTTACACTCAGCAAACAGCATCCTTTGCTTACCCTGCTCTGGGAGTCAAATAAGCCTATTATAAATTTGAATCAATGCCACCAGTGAATACCTTTTTCCAGCTACGTGTTATTCCTTGTTTCATTGTATCACGATAATTTTTAAAAAGCAGAGGCATATCATGAAATCCCTTGCTTTGTAAAAGATTTCATTATTAGAGTAATCATTATTG
>RJWJ010010772.1:0-46115 GCA_004363605.1 Indri indri | reverse complement strand
TACAGGCATGCGCCACCATGCCCGGCTAATTTTTTTCTATATATATTTTTACCTGTCCGATTAATTTCTTTCTATTTTTGGTAGAGACGGGGTCTCGCTCTTGCTCAGGCTGGTCTCGAACTCCTGAGCTCAGAACGATCCGCCCGCCTCGGCCTCCCAGAGTGCTAGGATTACAGGCGTGAGCCACCGCGCCCGGCCTACCTTAAGAAATTTGAAAAGCAAAACAAATCCAATGAAAGCAAGACAAATAATTAAAAGCAGAAATTGATGAAATTGCAAACAGAAAAAGATAGAAAAAAATAATGAAAACAAAAGCTTTTTTTGAAAACATTAATAAAATTCACAAATCTCTAGCAAGACTGACAAAGAACAAAAGAGAGGGCGTAAATTGCAAATATTAGTGATGAAAGATACTCTCCCTCCCCTCAGGTATTTAAAGGTCAATAAGAGAATAAAATGAAAAACTCAACACATATAAATTCAAAATCTTAGAAAAAATGAACCAATTCCTCATAAAAGACGGAAAAACAAATCTCTCACAAGGTGAAATAGATTAGTAATCTGAATAGTCTTGTAACTATAAAGGAAATTAAACTCAAGTTTAAATAAAAAGAAATCGCTAGATCCAAATGGTTTCAGTGGCAAATTCTACCAAATATTTAAAGAAGAAATAAGACCAATTTTGCAAAATGTTTTCTGTAAAACAGAAAAGGCGGGAACACTTTCCAACTCACTTTATGAGGCCAGCATTACTCTTACACTAATATGAGACAGTACAAAAAAAGGAAACTACCTACCAATATCCCTCATAAATACAGATACGAAGTCAAGAAAGAAATCACAGGAGAAATTAGAAAATAATTTCAGATAAATGAAACCAAAACCACAACATACCAAAACGTTATAGCAAAGTAAGGGCTCGGAGGGAAATTTATAGTTGTAAATGTCTGCCCCTACCTCACACTATATACAAAAATTAACTCAAAATGGATAAATGATAGATACAAGAGCTAAAATGAGAAAACTCTTAGAAGAAAACATAGGAGTAAATCTTAATGACCTCAAATTCAGCAATGGCTTCTTACGTATGACACCAAAAGCATGAGCAACAAAAAACAGATAAATTAGACCTCATCAAAATTAAAAACTTTTGTGCAAACGACATTATTCAAGAAAGTGAAAACAACCTACAGGATGGGAGAAAATACTTGCAAATCATGAATCTAACAAGGGTCTAGTATCCACAATATATAAAGGATCTCATGGAGGTAGAGAGTAGAACAGTGGTTAGCAGAGGCTGGGAAGGGAAAGGGTAGGGGGTAATGAAGAGTAGTTGGTTAGGTACAAACATACAGTTAGATAGAAGGAATGAGTTCTAGTATTCAACAGTATGGTAGGGAAATTATAGTTAACACCAATTTTTTGTATATTTCAAAATAGCTAGAAGACTCATAATGTTCCCAGCACAAAGAAAAGATAAATCCCAATTACCCTGATGGATATTCCAATTACCTTGATTTAATCATTGCACATTATATACATGTATCAAAACATCACACATACCCCCAAAATATGTAAAACTATGATATATCAATAAAAAAATACCAAAAAAGAGAACGCTTACAACTCGACAAGAAAAAAAAAAACCAATTAAAAAATGGGAAAAGGACTTGAACAGACATTTCTCCAAAGACTGACAAAATGGCCAAAAAGCACATGAAAGATGCTCAACATCATTAGTCATTAGAGACAGGCAAATTGAAGCCACAAGGAAATATTTCTTCACACCTACTAGGATGTTTATTAAAAAAACAAAGAAAGAAAGAAAGAAAATAAGTGTGAGAATGTAGAGAAATTGGAACCCTGACACATTGCAGGTAGGAATGTAAAATGGTGCAGCTGCTGTGGAAAATAGTGCAGTGGTTCCTCCAAAAAGTTAAAAGTAAAATTATCATATGACCCACCAATTCTACTTGTACGTATATACCCAAAAGAATTGAAAACAAGCACTTAATTATTATACACCAATATTCATAGCAGCATTATTTACAATAGCCAAAAGGTAGAAATAACCCCAAAATGTTCATCAACAGATGAATAAACAAATTGTGTTACATATTACACAAAAAAAATATTGTTCAGCCATAAAACAGAATGCAATACTGACACATGCTATGATGTAGATAAACCTGAAAACATTATGCTAAGTGGAGGAAGACAGACCCAAAAAGTCATATACTGTATGATTTCATTTACATGAAATATCCAGAGTAGGTATATCCATAGTAACAGAATGCAAACTAGTGGTTGTGAGGGACTAGGGGAATGGGAGAATGGAGAGTAATTGCTCAGTGGGTACAGGGTTTTATTTTAGAGTAATGAAAATATTTTGAACTAGACAGAAGTGCTGGTTGCACAAAAATATTCAGTAAACCATGCCATAAACTGAAGTGCTGTCACCCAGGCTTTGTTGTTCCATTTATAAAGCACAGGCAAAGTACATTTAGCATAATTCTTAAGGGCCCTAGGATTTTGGAATAATATATGAGCACTGGCGTCAACTTAAAGTCACCAGCTGCTTTAGCTCCTCCTAATATGACAGTCAGCCTGTCCTCGGAAACTTGAAGCCAGACATAGGCTTCTCCTCCATAGCTATGAAAGTCCTACATGGAATCTTCATCCAAAAGAAAGCTGATTCATCAACATTGAAAATCTGTTGTTTAGTGTAGCTTCCTTCATCTAGGATCTCAGCTAGATCTTCTGGATAACTTTCTGTAGCTTCAACATCTGCACTTGCTGCTTCACCTTGCCCTTTTATGTTGTTATGGAGACAGCTTCTTTCCTTAAACCTCACGGAATCAACCTCTGCTAGCTTCCAACTTTTCTTCTCCAGCTTCAGTACCTCTCAGCCTTCACAGAATTGAAGAGAGTTGAGGCCTTGCTCTAGATTAGATTTTGGCTTAAGGGCTGGTTTGATCTTCTCTATCCAGACCACTAAAATTTTCTCTATATCAGCAATTAGGCTGTTTTACTTTCTTATCATTTGTGTGTTTACTGGAGTAGCACTTTTCACTTCCTTCAAGAACTTTTCCTTTGCATTCAAAACCTGGCTAACTGGTTGGCACAAGAGGCCTAGCTTTTGAAATGCCTTCTTCACTAAGCTTAATCATTTCTAGCTTTTGATTTCAAGTGTGAGACGTGTGACTCTTCCTTTTACCTGAACACTTAAAGGCCACTGTAGGGTTATTAATTGACCTAACTTCAATATTGTTGTGTCTCAGGGAATAGGGAGGCCCGAGGAGAGGGAGAGAGATGGTCAGAGATGGGGAAATGGCCATTCAGTGGAGCAGTGAGAACATACCACATTTATTAAGTTCGCCATCTTACATTGGTGTGGTTTGTGGTACCCCAAAACAATTACAATAGTAACATCAAAGATCACTGATCACAGATCACCATAACAGACATAATAATGTAACAGTTTTAAATATTGTGAGAATTACCAAAATGTGACAGAGAGACGTGAAGTGAGCATATGCTGTTGGAAAAATTGTACCAACAGACTTGCTGGACATGGGGTTGCACAAACTATCACTTTGTTAAAAAAAAAAAAAAATCTGCAAAGTGCAATAAAATGAAGTTTGCCTGTATTCAATAATGGTGTCCTTTTCCTTACAAGACAGTTTATACTTTACAATGATGGTTTACATTTACTCATTCCTTGTACATGTAAAAATTAAATATTGAGTTCCTTTGTGCTGGGTTATATGCTAGGTGTTGGGATATGGAAATGAATGACACTCTGTATTCAGGGAGCTTACAGTCTAGTGGTAGAAGCAGACAAATAAATCAAGAATTAAGGACAGTCCATTATGATGAAAGTATGCCCCACATGCAGAAGAATCACAGAAGAGCACATATTCAAAAATGCATGCAAGGGATGGAGGAAAGAAAGATTTCTTAGAAAAGGAGATACTTAAACTGAATTTTAAATATTTCGGATGCAGAAGACCTTTATAAAGAAGTGTAATTAAATCTTATTTAGAGACATAAAACACCACCTAAATAAATGGAGTTACATACCATGTACTGAGGACGAATTGGAAGACTGGATATGGTAAAATTGTTAGTATTTCTCAAATTGATGGTAGATTTATTGAGATTCAAATGCAAATCCCTATAGGTTTTTCTACAGAATTTGACAATCTGATTCAACAATTTCTATTTAAGTATAAAGGGACAAGAATAGACAAAATATACTTAAAGAAGTCTTCTTATCTTATCATTCTTTAATTCATTATTTCAGCCAACAAATTTTGAATAGTATATGGTAGGCACTGCTTGGCCCTGGTTATTACCTCGGTGAATACGAGACCTGGCTCCTACCCAAAGCTCACTTCAAATCCACTTGTGATATGTAGGGTTTCTAAAAGAACACTTCCTAAACTACAGGTGAGTACGAGGACTACCAACAAACACACTTATCACTCTAATTTTATTATCTAATTTTTATATTAAAATTTTTTGGTCATATTTTTTCATGCAAATTTTCTTTAATTACTTTTTGTTAATTTCTTTTAACAGTAGGAAGCTTAGAATTAGACAGGTTTTGCTTAAAATAGATCTTTAATAGAGTGTCATTTGGATTACAGCCTTGTTAGAAAGGGAGGAGAGACTCTACTGCTGAGTGATGTTCAAAGAACAACTACCTGACCTTGAGGAGAGAGAGAGGTCTGAGAAAATATTTTATGAATAAGACCTCAAAAACATAGGCAAAAAAGGCAAAAATAAACAAATGGGATTATATCAAACTGAGAAGTTTCTGCACAGCAAAGCAAACAACCAACAGAGTAAAAAGACAACTTACAGAATGAGAGAAAAATCTTTGTATACTATTCATCTGACAAGGGATTAATATCCTGAAACACAAGGAACTCAAACATCTCAACAGGAAAAAACAATCTGATTTTAAAAATGGGGCTGGGTGCGGTGGCTCACGCCTGTAATCCTAGCACTCTGGGAGGCCGAGGCGGGTGGATTGTTTGAGCTCAGGAGTTCGAGACCAGCCTAAGCAAGAGTGAGACCCTGTCTCTACTAAATATAGAAAGAAATTAGCTGGACAATTAAAAAATATATATAGAAAAAAAATTAGCTGGGCATGGTGGTGCGTGCCTGTAGTCCCAGCTACTTGGGAGGCTGAGGCAGGAGGATCGCTTGAGCCCAGGAGTTTGAGGTTGCTGTGAGCTAGGCTGACGCCACGGCACTCTAGCCCGGGCAACAGAGTGAGTCTCTGCCTCAAAATAAATAAATAAATAAATAAAAATGGGCAAATGATCTCAAAAGACATTTCTCAAAAAACAACAAACAAATGGCCAAAAAAATATATGACAAAATGCTCAACATCACTAATCATCAAGGAAATGCAAAGGATGATACAGTGGGTATCATCTCACCCAGTCAGGATGGCTATTATCAAAAGGACAAAAAATAACAAATGCTGGTGAGAAAAGGGAATTCTTAAACACACACTGTTGGTGATAATGTAAAATAGTACAGCCACAACAGAGAGAACAGTATGGAGGTTCCTCACAAAACTACCAATAGAACTATCATATGATCCAGCAATCCCACCACTGAGCATTTATCCAAAGGAAAGGAAATCAGTATATCGAAGAGACATCTGCACCCCCATGTTTACTGCAGCACTATTCACAATAGCCAAGATATGGAATCAACCTGGGTGCCCAACCAACAGATGAATAAAGAAAATGTGGTATATATACACAGTGGAATACTATTCAGCCACAAAGAAGAATGAAATCCTATCATTTTGCAGCAACATGGATGGAGCTGGAGGACATTATGTTAAGTGAAATAAGCTAGGAGAACAAAGTGAAACACCACGTATTCTCACTGACATGTGGAAGCTAAAACAAAGTTGATCTCACAGAAGAAAAAAGCAGAACAGAGGATACTAGAGAGGCTGAGTAGGTTAGGCTGGGGAGAGGGAGAGATTTATTAAAGGATAAAAAATTACAGCCAGATAGATGGAATAAGTTCTAGTGTTCTATAGCACTGCTGGATGACTATGGTTAAGATAATATATAATTTAAAATAGTTAAAAGGAGGATATTGAATGTTCCCAACACAAAGAAATGATGTTTGAGATGATGGATATGCTAATTATCCCTGATCTGATCACAATACATTATACGTAACTACGTAGCCCATAAATATATACAATTATTAGGTGTCAATTGCAGTTCTCCCATATCATCATAATTTTTCTTTGGGGCTTTTTTTTTTGTCTCTTAAGGATTCGTGTGTGTATATATTTGTTTCCCATCTAGTAATTTATGACAGTTTATAAATCTTATTCAATTCTATTACTACCTTTATAGATTTAATATCTATAAGCCTCCACTTCTTGATTTGTGAATATAATCAGGATTATCTTAACCCCTTATCTTAAGGATAAGAAAATCAACATACTTACCCACTCACTCCCAACTACCCTTTCATCTCTTCATATGAGATATAAGCTTTGTCAATGAAAAAAGAATGAATGCATTTATTTTTTACTTTATCCTTAAGTCTCAAAGTTATGTATTTGAATGGACTATTTGCCTTTAATTTTTTAAAACCATGACTTCTTTTTTTTTTTTATTTCAGCATATTATGGGGGTATAGATGTTTAGGTTACGTATGTTGCCCTTGCCCTCCCCACCCCCAAGTCCGAGCTTCAAGCGTGTCCATCCCCCGGATGGTGCACATCACACTCAAAACCATGACTTCTTGATTTCTAATTCTGCTGTTTTATTCATCTTTTCATCAGCTGGATTTTGCTATCAAGTAGTAGTGTTTTTTCCTAAGAATGGCCTCCTGAGTTTAAATTGACATTCATGGCCTTTATACATGCATAAAAGTTGGGTGACTATAAAATCCTTGGGTCACATTGGTTTCTTCTTTGAACTCTGTAGATACTTTTTCACTCACTTTTTCTCTTCTAGCCTTAAGTATTGCTGGGGAGAGAAGTTGTAAGATCAGCCTGATTACTCCCCTTCTGTTCCTTAGCTACCAAGTATACTAAGTTCTCCAGGGTTAAGACTTTTTCTGGTACGTTTATTATTTTTTCTTCTTCAGGTGTATCATTTATGTTTATGCTGGTCTTTGTCTTCCATAATTAGCATTATTTCACATTTTAAACTCTTTGTTCTTTTTCATTAAATGCGGCTTTTCCCTCTTCAAGCTTATCTTCCATGTCCCTGACAACAGTATCTACTCTACTTTCTGCTGTTTCCAGCACAACCTTCATTTCTGAAATGGTCTTATTACCTTCCACTTCCTTCTTGAACTCTACTAACTCACTTTTCATCTCCTGTTTCATTTGTTCAATTTTTTTCAGTCTTTTTTTTCTAAAATGCATTTGACAGTGATAGATAAGGAGATTATCAGACAGTTGTTTCCCTGAGTGACTTTTCTTGTGTGTATTTTCATCTGCCCTTTGCTTATTAATGTTTCTCTTCCCACCCCCACACCCTCTTTTAATAGTGGGGGGCGTGTGCTAAAATTTCTAAGCATAGGCCCCATGCTGGATTCTTTCTCTTTATTTCCATCCTTGTCTTTGAATAGAGCATTTCTGTTTGAGCTTGCTCTTTACTCAAGAATGTCATGGGGAACAGCAGGGAGAATGAGCCTAATCAAGCCCAAGCTTTTTTCAGACATCTTGTTTCAGAAAGCTTGCTTACCAAACCTCTTGCGTTCTCTATCCTGGGACTATATCACTCCTCTGTTTTTAATGTCTTTTTCCCCCTTCCTGCCATTTTGGGCCAAACCAATCATTCAGTCAGGGTGAACAGTCCATCCAGGCAGGAGATAAGTGAGACTTATGATGAAGCTTGATATCAATAGATTCCTGTTGGATGATTTAATATTTATTTTTATTCTGCTCAGATGCCTTAAGCCTTTTATATCATATGTTCAATGTCATTCTTACAAAGGAAATGTTTCCCACAATGAATAAAAAAAATTACCAGTTCTCTCCTTTAATAAAGTAACTTTTTATCTTATGTGACTTGCTCTCATGTAATATTTTGTTCTCTGGACTGAGGGGCGGGGAAGAGAGAGGGAGGTCTGTGTTCTCCTTTAAAAACAAACGTCTGAATCAGGTAAGAACTCCATAAAATGTCAAGTCAGGTCTTCTGTGATCTTGTTCTTTCCTGCCTCTCCACCTATGTCCATCAGCAATCCTTGTGGCGTACTAAATGCTCTAGCACATTATTTCATAAAGTTTATATTGTAGAATACTAATTATTCAATGTGTTCTCTCAAAGATAGTTTGCACAGTCAATAATATCGGAAAATTATAAATGTTCCCTATTATCTAGCCTGTTCAGTTTCTGAGTTCAGAATGAGGGACTACTGTGTTATCTGAATCTTATTTGATTTCTGTATTTCATATATTAAGAGATTCATCTAAAAAGCATCTAAATTGATTTGGCGAGCAAGAGATATCCTGTACTATAGCTCCCCTTTGGGATTTCATAATTAGATACTAGAATAGTAAAACTTGAGAAGAACTGTAGTAAAGAAACTTACCTTTGTTTAAATTAGAGTTTTCTAAACTTCCTTGACTATGGAACATTGCTTGTACAGTATGTGTTAATATACTATGAAAGAAACATTTAGGGAAATGCTGCTTAATACCAATCAAACTCTTGTGTCAGCCAAACTCTTGTGTTTTTCAGGAGTGTATCCTATTGTTTCTGGCTCTTTGGCCTACAATGTTCTCTTCCTTCATCTGCCCCCTACGCCCCAATCTTTTTTCAGTGGTTTCTGAGGTGGTACCTGCCCCACTGGGAGGCATTTGGAAATATTTTGATCATCACAATGACTGGGAGATGCTGTTTGGCATTTAATGCCCACAGATCAAGGAACACAATGCACCAGAGGTCCTGCACAGCAAAGAACTGCCTTGCCCAAAATACCACTTACACACGCTGTCTTAACTGACCTGTACACTTAACCAATTCATCAGTATAACTGATGTTTTCCATTTCAAAAAATATTTGCTATCAAATTAGGTGTGGATCATATTTAAAGGAAGATCATTGGCCTAACATCAAAGATTGGGGAATGAGTGTTCATTTTACAGTTTTAAGTTAAAATAAAATGTTTAAGGCCTGTGTTTACCATTGCTCATGATTCCCTAATGTAACTGACCTTTTCAGTTAACCAACCACCAGACATAATTACATTGACTGAGGGGCTTCTTTTGCACCCACATCAGGGTTGGAACTGTGACAATTTACTTATGGAGGTGAGGTTACAGTTTCTTTCAGCAGCCTTCTTATCTGGTCATCTAAACTCAGCTGAATTATTGCACAAAAAGTTTTCAAACTTCCTCTTTTGGAATGGTCATTTACTTTCAGAACTTTAGCTTCCTCCTTGTTACCTTACAGGGTTTTTGTGAGAGTATTAAATCTATCAACAGTAGTTCAGACTCTCATTACTTCTTGCCTATAATTGTAGCATGTTGTTAATAGGACTCCTTGCTTCTAGTACCTCTTTGACTTGTTGGATAGCCTAAGTATTACTGCCAGAGTAAATATACTAAAATATAATGTCTAATCAGATCAAAAGCCATTTATAACAATAAAAACTGCATTAAAAATTACTATATATGCTGGGCTTAGATGTGGCCTCTGCAAGAGATGGTCAATAAACAAATTATTTAAAAAATGCACATATACACACGCATATAAATTCTGAATTATGATATGTGCCAAAAGAAAAAAATATGGGGTGCCATGAGAGTTTAATGAGAATCTAATATAGATTTGAAGAAGGGTGATGAGGAAAGACCCCACTGAGGAAGTGAGATATAAACTATCTGAAGAAGTTGCACTAGGTTTGGAAAAGTGCTGGGCAAAGAGTATTCCTGGAAGAAGGAATAGCATGTGTGAAGGCTCTGCTGCTGAATTTGAGCTTATTCAGTAGGGGATGAAGAGAACAGTACCTGATGAGGCAAGATGTAGGCAGGGATGAGACCTTTTCAGAGCTTGTCCATACTAAGAAATTTAGGTCTTATTCTGAATGATTGGGGAAGCCATTAAAGGCTTTAAGCAAGTTAAGTGATGTGACCAGGCATATAGTGTAGGGGATCTACTCTGACTAGAGAATGGATGAGAGCGGAATGGCAACAGGGCAAAAGAAGTGGAGAAACTAGTTAGGATGCCCTTCTAAGTAGTAGTTCAGAGAGAAAAAATAATAATTTTCATTAGCGTAATGATAGTAAACAAGGTAATACATGAAGTGATTGATTATCTCATTATAAAAACTATCATAATAACCCTGTTAAGTATGAGCAGAACAAGATTTGGAATAAATTTATCCAAGCCCATCTAATAAATGGTGGTGTAAGGAATTGAAACAGTGGGTGTTGAAATAGTGAGTGTTCATCACTGTCCTTGTCTCTAAAATAAAATCCTAACTACACTAAAGATTTTTCAGCCTCCCTTTATTACCTTTATCTCCTACCAAACCTTACGCACCTATGCTATAGCCAAACCAAACTATTGTAATAGTTATCATGAACATACCCTGTACCTTGATGCCACTGATGATTGTTTACTGTGGCTGGAATACTTTTACCCCCACATATACTTAATCCCCATCCATCCATTAAAATCTAGGTCAAATACGAATGAAGCCTTCCAAATTTGCCTCCAGATAAATACTGCCCATTTATCCTCTTATAACCATAATAGTTTTTTACATTACTGTTAGAACAGTAATATAATATTAACCATAGTAGTTTATATTACTATTATATCCTAGTATGTTAATTCAACAGGTATTTCTGTAATTAACTATGTGCCAGGTACTACGTATAGACATTATGGACGTATTTGTGTATAAAAATAGGCACAGTTGCTGTGCTTATGGAACCTATAGTCTAGAGGTAGCATAGACCTTGAACAAAATCTGCACACAAGTAAGTAACTACAAATTGTGATAAGTGATATGAAGGAATAGTAAAGAGTGCCTGCTGGTTTCTGAGATCCTAATAGGGTCCTTGAGGTCAAAACTTTCATAATCATAAGAAGATATTATTTGTCTTTTTACTCATTCTCTAATAAGTATACGGTAGTAATATGACATGAGACATTGCAAGAGATTGAATTGCACAGAAGACAGAAGAGTCCAGATGTCTTTTATTAAGGCAGACATTAAGCTTTTTGGGATCCTCAACGTTTTGAGTATAAAGGGATCCCGAAACCAAAAAATTTGAGAACCTCTGTAATGGGGACCTGATTTAAATTGGGGGCTGAAAAGTAAAAGACATCTTATGCCTCCTTTAAACTCACATTCGTCTAAAAATTAGGAATGTGGTTATCTCTGATCTCCAAACCCTACAATTCTTTCTATATAATGGGTGTGTTGGTTGAATCAAATTTTGTTATCAAGCTCTATTGTCAATGGTCAGTCTTTCTCGGATTTGTGGTTTTTTAGAATCCTTTATTGAAAATACCACCTTATTTCTGATTACTATAGGAGATAGAGGTGGATTCAAATTCCTCTTGGTATGAATTTAGATAAATTGCTTAACCTTGCTAAATCTTACCATTGCTCATTTATAAAATAGAATATGTATTATCTTACTGTGTTGTAATGATTTAATGAGCTAACGTATGTAACTCAATTAGTAAGTGACAGGGCACAGAGGCAATCAAAAATGTAGTTATTTTCATTTTAATACACACAGCACATATATACTGGGCTTAGTACTAGTTAGTGGGTCAAGAGGTCTGCGGATAAATCGGTATATAATAATAATCACCCATTCAGGTTCATATAACAGTTTATCAGGAAGGAGGAAAGGCAAAATGATCTACGGTGTGATTATTCATCTTTAGAAAAAGGAACTGAAACAAAATGTATGCTTAGAATAATTTAAATAAGTAACTGCATTTCATTATAGATGATTTAAAGGATAGGGACAGTTTTCTGTGTCTGGTGCTACAACAGTGCCTCACATTTACTGAATATTTGAACAATACTGAATAGCTAGATACTTAAAAATAAATTTTTAGAAGCCTTGATAAAATGTATACTACAGATTAAAGGTTAAGCCCAAGATATCTTACATGGCTAACTGGAAAAGTAAATAAAGGTAACACAGTGGAAAAACAAAATTGCCCTGTGGGAAGAATATAAGATGTCAAAGATGTGACTAAACAGTATTTAATGAGATAAAACAATGTGGCGCATCTTGTGAAAGACTCCATACTGAGTGGTTAAAATGTTAACTGTGAAAGGTAGTGAGCCAGTGAAAGAATCCTTGGATCACAGTGCAGAATGTTTGCCAAGGGATGACAGCTGATAAGTAGGAAGATCAAGTGACTGCTTTGCTTTGCTCTTCATAGCAGAAAGCAACAGGAAAATTATGTTTTTGTTTTCTATTTTTATTTTTTTGAGACAGGGTCTCACTCTGTTGCTCAGGCTACAGTGCAGCGGCATCATCATAGCTCAGTGCAACCTCAAACTCCTGGACTCAAGCAATCCTCCCACCTCAGCCTCCCAAACAGCTGGGACTACAGGTCCCATCCTGCATGGCACCACACATTTCTTTTTTTAAATTTTTATTTCTTCTGACACTTCAGAGTCATGTGTCAGCAATAAAACATGTTTTAATTAAGGTATGCACATGGTTTTTTTAGTACATGATGCTATTGAAGATTAATATACTACATTATAGTATAAACATAACTTTTACATGCACTGGGAAACCAAAAAATTCATATGACTTGCTTTATTGCAATATGTACTTTGTTGCGGTGGTCTAGAACAGAACCCACGATATCTCTGAGGCATGCCTGGTACTCTGTGTGTTGGGCACAATGATATGCTGGGTGCTTAGATGCATTTCTAATTCCAAAAGCAAATCATCCTTTTGCCATATATTTTATAAAGAGTAATAGTAATGTCATATGATATACTGGGTATCAGGGTACTCTAGTCCCTACTGACCTGGTGGCCACAGTCTCATAAAGGTCAATAAAAATACTGACCTATGAGAAAGTATTATTATTACCATTTTACAAGTTAGGAAAAGAGGCTGAAATAAATTAAAATAATATATCCAAGATCAAATCCAAGTCTTTTTTCCTCCACTATCACACCTTAAAGGGTTAGGAAGACTTCATGGAAAATAGAGAGGAATGGATTATAGAGATAGGAGAGGGAGGGGAAAACTTGGGAGTTTCAAGAAAATCAGAACTGACAAAGAAAGAAAATAAGCACAGTAGCACTCAGTAAGTTCAGAACTCTAAAGTTAAAAAAAAAAAAAAAAAAAGAACTCTAAAGTTCTTACAGGTTTGTCCCAGCAATAAAATATAGTAAAAAGAGCAGAAGGAAATAAGACTGAAATTATCAAGAGGGTTTTGAATGCCAACTTGAAGAAATTTTATTTAATTTGTAGGCATTGGGATGTCATTAATATTTTTGAGTGAGGGGGTGATAGGACCATAGCTATGCTTTAAGATTTACCTGACAATACATACAATGAATTGAAAATGTAAGTGACTAAAAACAGGACAAAAATAATACGAGACTAAATTATGGTCTTGGAGAGAAATAATCAAGGCCTAAATTAGACAAATAGAAGATGACAAAGACAGAAACATTGCACAGGGGAGATAAAAAAGATTTGGGAGTTTACTGCACAGAAAAACAAGAAAATTGGCAAAACTCTGGGGTTTTAAGCATAAATTTTGATAAGTGGAGATTATTAGAAGAAGGGCAAAAGTAATTTAAAGGGAAAGATAACTAATTCAGTTTAGGAATTCTTACTTTGTGATGTTCAGGTAAAACGCCCAAGAGACAACTGGAAATGAAGGACTTGACACTAGCTCAGAGGGTAGCCTAACAGTTAAGGGCACACAGTAGTTTTTGAAGGAACAGATTCAGCTGATTGGTAAGAAATGGAAGACTGACTTTCAAGAATACTAAGTAAGAGAGATGGCAATAACTGAACAGAAAGAGAAAAAAATGCTGAAAGCAGTAGCAGAGTCAAAGGAATGTAATTTTATTTTTGGTTGGGATGACCTGGATACATTTGAAGGCAAACAGCAAGTAACCAGTGTCAAAGGAAGGTCTAAAGTGGGGTGTGTGTGTGTCTATACCTGTCTGTCAAATAGTGAGGGAGTAGGAATATGAAATGCAAAGAAGAGATAGATTGTTCTGTGCTGTTCCAGAAGACTAAACTATGATGATGTCAGAACTTAGAGACAGAAATTAAAGGAAGGTATATTTGAACTCCATGTTAACAGATAGCTTCATTAATGAAAGATATTTAACAAAGGAATGAATTGAATTGTCTTACTATTGAGGATATTCAACTGAATGCTTAATTATTTGTCATGGATGCTAAAGAAGAAATTTTGTACCATGTGAGAATTAAGATTAGGTTCCACTTTACACTACATTCTGGCCTTCCTCATATTAAGCAATAACACCCTTCCTTCCCTCAACCTCTGGTAACCTCTATTCTACTTTCTGTCTCTAGAATTTGCCTATTCTAGGTACCTCATGAAGTGGAAATCGTATGACATTTGTCCTTTTGTGTTTGGCTTATTTCACCTAACATGTTTTCAAGGTTCATCCATGTTTTAGCATGTATCAGAACTTCAGTCCTTTTTATGGCTGAATAATATTCCATTGCATGTATATACCACATTTTGTTTATTCTTTGTTTGATGGACACTTGGGGTGTTTCTACCTTTGGCTATTATGAATAATGTTGCATTATTATTGTGTGAATTAGTGTACAAATATCTGTTCAAGTCCCTGTTTTCAATTATTTTGGGTATACACTTAGTAGTGGAACTGATGAGTTGTGTGATAAATTTATGTTTACATTTTTGAAAAATCATCAACTGTTTTCCACAGTGTCTGCACCATTTTACACTCCCACCATCAATGTACAAGTGTTCCAATTTCTTCATATCCTCACCAACACTTGCTATTTTCCTCTTTTTTTTTTTTTTTTTATTATAGCCATCATACTAGATGTCAAGTGCTAGCTCATCGTGGTTTTGACTTGCATCACTCTAATGACTAAGCAGTACAGAGTTTTTTCACTGGGGAGGAAGAAAAAGTTTGGGGTATAGGTAATGGTGATAGTTATAAAACATTTTGAATGCATATCATGCCACTGAATCGTGCACTTATGAATGATTCAAATCATAAGGATTATGTTATGTACATTTTACAATTTTAAAAATCAAGAAAAATTAAATATTAAATGAGTTCTTGAGCCAATAAAGATTTACTAATCAGGATTCAATGCAGAAAAGAAAAAAATCGGGTTAGATATTTCAATTGGAGAAGCATTTAATACAAGGACTAAGATGCTTATAAGTCATTCAAAATATAGAAGGATTGGGAATCAGGAGTCAGTCAGCCACTGGACTAAGGAGATAAAGGATACACTTCGAGCCAAAGGCCCAAAAGCTACTGGCATTGCTGATGCTACTGCCTCTATATATCCATGAAGTAAACACTGGAATGCTTAGTCCAGACACCTCAACTGCTTCCAAACACTTAGATCTCACAATCTTGCTAACCAGCCAAAACATTAGTAAAAAGAAAGCTTCTTTGTCTTCCAAATTGTGGGCATGCTTCTAATTGACAGAACCTAAGTTGCACTGAAATTAGATGAAAGGGAATTTAGGAAGTGCACTGTATTTCATCATTTTTAAGATGTTAAAGTATGAAAAATGTGAAAATTTGGGATTCATTTTATAATCAATAGCATTCACAGCTAACTGGCAGTATTTTATTTTAGAGATACAAAAATAAAAAATGGTGAATCATAATCAATGACATCATTAACTTAACGGAAAAGGATAGATTTTAGCTTTCTTTTCTTTTCTTTTCTTTTTTTTAGCATATTATGGGGGTACAGATGTTTAGGTTACGTATGTTGCCCTTGCCCCCCCTCCCCTACCAAGTCCGAGCTTCAAGCATGTCCATCCCCTGGATGCTGAACATCGCACTCTATGTGTATGCACATACCCATCCCCTCCTCCCCCCTCCCGATTTTAGCCTTCTAACCTCTCCAAATAAAAAGAGGGTACAACATGTTCTCATATTATCTTTTAAAAGCTTTATATTTTTGCATTTCATATCCAAGCATTTAATCTACCCAGAATTTTGAACACTGTGAGGCAAATGCCTAAATTTTTCCCAGCACCATTTATTTAAAAATGCATTCTTTTCTCACTAATTTCCAGCATATATCTGTCACATATCAAGTAACCTATAAGCATAGGTTTTCTTCTATTCTGTTTCGCTCTTAAGCCATCTATCACCAGACTACTTACGATAGTGTCTTAACTACTATACTTTGTAGTAAGTCTCAATAACTGATAAAGTAAGTCTTCCCACCTCGTTCTTCCTTAAGTGTCTAGGCTATTATTGGCCCTTTATTAATCTTCCATAAAATTTTAGAATCAGCTTTTCAAGTTCTCCCAAAAAAATAAAACCAACAAAACCAAAAACCCTACTAATATTTTTACTGGGATTGTATTAAATATATAAATCCATATGGGGAGAATTAATACCTATATAATACTGAGTCAATCTATCCATGAACATGATATTTTATACCAATTATTAGGTCTTCTATAATTTACTTCAATTACACTCCTGAAGTCTTACACCATTTTTTAGATTTATTTCCGGGTACATCATTTTTTATGCTATTGTGAATGATACTGTTTTAGATTTTTCTTTCCTATTTGCTGCTAGTACATAGTAATACAATTGATCTTTGATTTTCCTAATCCTCGATCTTATTAAACTCTTATTGTTTCTAACAATGTATTTATAGATATTTTTAGATTTTCTAAATATACATCCATGTAGTCTGTGAATAATGATGGTTTTATTTCTTCCTTTCCAATCCATATGTTTTTTAAATTTCTTTTTCCTGCCTTACTGAAGGTCAAGGCCTTCAGAACTACTTTGACTAGAAGCAGTTACAATTGATAACCTTTTAGATCTCCTAATTTCAGAGCAAAAGCTTTCAATATTTCAATACTAGCTATAAAACATTTTTTTAAAAAAGGCACCCTTTTATCAGATTAGATTTGCTTCAGGTTTTATGATGAATAAATGCTGAATTTTATCAAGCTCTGTTTGCAACTATTCAGTGAATCGTATGTTTCTTCTCTAACCTGTTAAGATGGTAACACAGACATACTTTTTTAAAATATTAAACTAATCTTATATTCCTAGGATAAATCCAACTTGGTCAGGATGTACTCTCTTATTTTTAGATAGATAAATAGATATTGATAGATAGATGACAGATGATAAATGATGTCTTCTGTGGAAATTTTGCATCTATGTTCATGCATAAGAGCAGCCTGTTAATTTTCCTTTGTCATTTCTTCTCATCCGGTTTAAGAATCAAAGATATGCTAACTTTAAAGCAGTTGAGAACATTCTCTCTTTTGCTGTTCTGTGGAGGAAAATGTACAATACTGAATTTTCTTCCTTGAATGTGTGGTAAAATTACTAGTTTTGTGGGAAAGCTTGTCTACTGATTTAATTTTTTAAACTGTGGTATTACTATTCAAGTTTTCTATGTACTCTTGATTCAGTTTTGGTGTTATTTTTCTAAGGATTTGTCCATTTCTGTTCAGTTTTCTAATTGATCGGCTTAAAGTTGTTTGTAATTCCTTCCTGCGATCTTTCTAAATAACTTTAGGATATGTACTGATGTCCCCTCCCCCCGCCCCCGCCTTTTTTTTCCTCTTGCTCGTGGTTATTTATGTCACTCAAAATTTATCCATTTTATTCATCTTTTTAAAGAATCAATTTTGGCTTTGATGATGTATTCCATTTAAGTCTCTCCTATTTATTATTTTTTATTATTTGTTTCCTTCTTTGAGTTTATTTTCCAGTTGTTTATCTGCATTTGATTTCTGTGATAGATGGATATTCAAGTTAAAAATTAATGTTTTCTTGTTTTGCAGTGTGCACATTTAAGACTTCAAATTTTCCTCTGTGCACTGTTTAAGCTGCATTCTAAAACTTTTCTGTTTCCATTGGGAGGAGTGGTTGTTCCATTTCTTAAGTCTTTTATTCTAATAGTATCTGTCTCTATTTTTTCCCTTTTCCCTCCCTTCCTTCTTTCCTTTTCTATGACACTGATTTGTTGGGAAAAAAAGACGCTCTCATGTATACTCCAGAAAGTCCCACTTTCTGGATTTGGTTGATTGCTTTCTCATGGTATTACTTCACTTGTTCCTGAATTTCCTATTAAGTCTAAAGGTTTGATGAAACTCAGGTTCAAAATCTTTTTTTCATCAAGAATCTTTCATAGTTGGTCCTGGACATCTCCTACTCTTTTGGTCAAGACCCTTCATACATAAGGACACGAAATCTGATTATTTTACTTTTAATGATCTACGACTGACCAATTTCCACAACTTGATATATCAAAAATTTGTAATCACCCAGCTCAAGGTTTTTCTAATTTCCATTGTGATTTCTTCTTTGATGTACAGATTATTTCAAAGTAGCTGCTCAATTTCTAAACATGAAGCTTTTAAAATTAGCCTACTGATAATGATTTTTAGTAAAAATGCATTATGGACAGAAAAGATGCTCTTTTGATGTCAATCCTTTGAAATTTGTTGAAATTTGTTTTATGACATAGTACAGAGTCAATTTTTCTCCTCAAATAGCCTATGTGCTTGAAAATGATGTGTGGCCTGCCACTGTTGGTTATAATAGGCTCTGTACAACCACTGGGTTAAACTTGGTCATCGTGCTGTTCAAATATTTTATATCCTAACTAACTTGTCTGTTTTTTATATCAATTACTGACAGAGGTGTTTAAAAATATTCCATTAAGATTGTGGATCTGGGTCAAGTGCAGTGGCTCATGCCTATAATCTCAGCACTTTGGGAGGCCAAGACGGGAGGATCATTTGAGGCCAGGAGTTCAAGAGCAGCCTGGGCAACACAGTGAGACCCTGTCTCTTAAAAAAAAAAAAAAAAAAAATTAGCCAGGTGTAGTGGTGCATGCCTGTAGTCCTAGCTACCTGGGAGGCTAAGGTGGGAGGATCATTTGAGCCAAGGAGTTCAAGATTACAGTGAGCTGTGATTGCACCACTCCACTGTAGCCTGGGAAACAGAGCAAGACCCTGTTTCTAAACAAAATAAATAAATAAAAAATAAAATAAAATAAAAAAAAGACTGTGGATTTATCTTTTTCTTGTAGTTTTGTTAATTTCTGCTACATACATTCTAAGGCAGTATTTCAGGCTATGCTATATTAAAGTAATTAAATCTTCCCAGTGAATTATCATTTTATCATTTTGAAGGGACTCTATCAGTAATGCTTTCTGCCTTAATGTCTGCTTTGTCTGACATTAACATAACTGTACCATATTCTCTTTGTTAGAACATACATGGCATATCTTATTGCAATGATTACTTTTGATTTTATCTTTATGTTTCAGATACATTTCTTATAAACCCCATAAGTGAATTTTTTAAAAAGTACAATCTAGTAATCTTTGGCTTTCAAGTGAATAATTTAACCCATTTTGTTATTTAATATAACTGGTGATATGTTTAGATTTAAAACTACCCATCTTATTCTGTGCTATTTGTCCTACTTATTCTTTGTTTCTTTTTCTTTCTTGACTTCTTTGGAATCAATTATTTTTTATTAGTCTATTGTTCTCCTCTTTTAGTTTAGAATTAAATGTCTAGTTTCTACATTTTTAGAAGTTACCCTAGAAATTAAAACATGTAATTTATCAGTCAAATCAATTAATACCTTCTACCTTTCTCCTAGACAATACACTGCCTTCATTTGTCATATATTTAATATTTTAATAAAAGCCTCACTAGTATTTTAAACAATGTTTATTTCAATGCATCCACATATTTGCCACTTTCTTTGCTCTTCATTCCACCTTACACCTCAGACTTTTCTCTGGACTTTTTGCCTAAAGTATATACTTCAAGATTTCTTCCAGAAAGGGCTGACAGAGTTTGTTCAACTAAATCTTTATTTTACCTTCATCCTTGAGGGACATTTTTGTAAGTACAGAATTCTAGATTGGCAGTTATTTTCTTTGAGAATATGCATGCTTTTCTGTTGAAAAGTCTGCTATCAGTCCACGGTTGCTCCTTTGAAGAACATCTTTTTTTTTTTCATCTTTGGCTGCTTTTAAGAGTTTTCTCCTTGCATTTGGGTTTATGTAGTTTTCCTGTAATTTTCTGGGTGCAGATTTCTTTTTATTTATACTGCTAGAAATTCACTGAGCTTCTTAAATCTATCAACTGGTTTCTTATCAAATCTAGAAAATTTTCAGCCAGAAAAATCTTTTCAAGTATTAGCTCTGCACCTTTCTCTCTCTCCTCTCTTTCCAGAGCTCTGATTAAATATGTTACATCTCACTCTATCTTCCATGTCTCTTAACCTCTCTTCAACATCTATCTAAGTGTTACATTCTGGAAAGTTTCTTCTGCCTTATTTTCCAGGTAACCAACTCTTTCTTCAGCTAGATATAACCTGTCAAATCTTTCTCTTAGGCCGGGCGCGGTGGCTCACGCCTGTAATCCTAGCACTCTGGGAGGCCGAGGCGGGCAGATTGTCCTGAGCTCAGGAGTTCGAGACCAGCCTGAGCAAGAGTGAGACCCCGTCTCTACCAAAAATAGAAAGCAATTAATTGGACAGCTAAAAATATACATAGAAAAAATTAGCCGGGCATGGTGGCGCATGCCTGTAGTCCCAGCTACTCGGGAGGCTGAGGCAGTAGGATTGCTCGAGCCCAGGAGTTTGAGGTTGCTGTGAGCTAGGCTGATGCCACGGCACTCGCCCCAGGCAAGAGAGTGAGACTCTGTCTCAAAAAAAAAAAAGTCTTTCTCTTAGGCGTATTTGGTATAGTTTTCATTTCTCAAATTTTTATTTGGCTTTCTCCAAATCTATTACGTGACTTTTTATAGTCTTTTGTTCCCTGCTTGTTTTTAAGTTTATCTTTAATTCTCTAAATATAACAATTATCTTAAATCCATCTGATATCTGCAATATCTGAGAACTTTATTTCTGTTCTCTACTGTTTCTCATTCACCATGCTAGTTGGATGCATCTCTGGTTATTATTTTTTTCTTTTTAAAAACTTACTTTGAAGTATATGTATATAACAAAAACTATACAAATCTTTATTGCTCAAAGAATTCTACATATATATTATTTATTATGTAATTTATATCTCATGTAATTTTGCTTATTTATTTTTTTTAACTATGCTTAGTTACTTGTGACAGTATACTGTTCACTGTCCTTGAAAAATTGAAGGGGCCTTCTTCACAGATGATTTGCTTTCCTTCTGCCAGGCCATGGGGAGCACCACTAGTCTGAAGCCAATAATCATGATAAATGGCCTGAGGGTCCCTGGACTACCCAGACAGAACGAACTTGAGCTACAAATCAGTGTGAGGGTAAAAATTGCTGTCACAACTTAAAAGACTTTTTTTAATTTACATTTATTTTTCTGCTCCACTCAATCTTCCTTACAATCCCCTGGACATGGGAGTGGGTAGACAGTTTAGTTCTTTTTCACCCTTACTCTAATGAGAAGCCTTGGGATCCCATCTAAAAATGGGGTTGTTCTTTTTGATCCTCACTTTAGATGAGCTCTAGGCCTTGACTTCTATCCTCTTCACCCCATGAAGTCCACCAAAACCAAAGCCCAAATTTGTATGGATTGGCAACTATCCTTAGGGCAAAAGCTACTTTATCCTCTACTTATTTCTGTGGGTTCCTACTTTTTCCTAGAATGTGGCCTGGTAGCTCCCACTGTCTTTTCAGCACTTCCATTGCGCTAAGTTTTTTTAAAATAACATTTCCAAGATTTTTAGTTGTTTTCATCAAAAGGATTCATCTGAATAACCCACTCCATCAATACTGAAAACAGAAATCAATTTCCTGTTTCTATAACTATTTTGTAACACTCTGTATTAGCCTAAAATGAAATTCAGAGATAACCTGCCTAAGCATAATCTTAAAAGTCAATATAATACCCTAATAGCATTATCAACGACATGAAAGAAATAAGCTTATAATAATATTTCAAAATATGTAGACAATTACTAAAATAAACATAACACAGGTTGTTTGTACCCATACACTATACATAGAATCACTGTGACTGTGACAGTTACAACTGCAGATTGAAGAGAAGAATATTTGAGTCACCAATACTGTGCAAGTAGCATTGCCATCAATTATGCAATTTTCTAAAGTGGTGAAGAACTACTGATAAAGTTCTGAAAACTTTAACATTCCTCCAATATATGTGATAACTGAATTACTGAAAATTTTAGTCTACAGAGTTACTTTCTATGCTCAGATCATTATGATCACTTTTTTTTACCTACATCATCAAAGTCCAGCAAGTCATTCTAAGTCATATGGTTATTTGGAACTATTTTTTTTTTTTTTTTTGAGACAGAGTCTCACTCTGTTGCCCAGGCTAGAGTGCCGTGGCGTCTGCAACAATTCTTAAAATGCACAGACTGTCCTGAACATTGTGGGATGGCTAACTTCCCTGGTCCTTTCTCATTAAATGCTAATAGTGTCCCCTTCCCCCATCTTTGGTGCAACAAAAACACCTCCAAGGATTTCATCCTGCCACATACAATATAAAGTGCAATTTTTTTCAGTCTATCACTCTTTTCTACGATCCAGTCCCATCTAATTTAGCCAAATTTTATTTCATACAATTCACTCGCCATAATCAGATCGTTCTGTTCTTTAACCAAAACTATGTATTTCCAACTCTAATTCTTTGTAATTTCTATTCCCACTGCCTATTACATCCTTTTTCCTTCCTTCTACATGCCTAGGTTAAACATTAACTTTCATCAAGATCTCATTAGCCCATAATAATCTTCCATGTTTGAACTCCTACAGCATTTATTATTCTCCATCATCCACTTTGGCACTTAAATCACATGCTGTCATGTGCATGCTTTGTCACTTCAATTAAGAGTGCTATCTTATAGAAGCCCTTTTTTGCCCTCCAAATGAAATATTAAGCATAATTCCATATATTAATTTATGAAGTACAACTGCTTTCGTTGAACCAGAAATTGCCTCCCTACCCCCACGAACCAGGGCCTCGCCCACTTTCTTCCTTACCACTCGCCAGCCCTCAGACTAGTTCTCAGACAAGCACCCAATATTTCAGTCCTAAAGGGGAAAAAAACCCTAACTTCACAGGACTGAAGAACTTAGTGCTGTAAAAATCAACATAATACTGAAAACAAACTGAAAAGCTAAAGACAGAAGTCTAGAGAAGATAACTATTTGGACTAAGAGTACTGAAAAAGAATTTGGTCATTTAGAGAAGCAGAAAGTACTATTGTTAAGCAATGAGAAAATAATATGAATCCACTTTAAAAGGTCTAGAACTACACTGATTAAGATAGCCACTAGCCACATGAGGCTATTTTAAATTAATTAAAATTTAAAATCTAGTTCCTCAGTCCTACTATGCAAATTTTGAGTGCACAATAGCCACATACATACGCCTAGTGTCTACACAGAACGTTTCCACCATCACAGAAAGTATGACTGAAAAGTGCTGGTCTACAGGAAATAGATACCAACAAAAAACTAAAATACAATATAGTGAGTAAAATGATAAGGTAAACTCTGGGATGCTACAAAAACACAAAGCAGAGGTACCTAACTAGGCCTTAAAAAGAAGTTAAGAAAGGCTTCCTAAAATAAATGATAGGTGAGCTAAGTCTGAAAGTTTTCAAGGATGGGGACAGAGGACGAAATCTATACTTCAGGCAGCAGGAAAAGCATAAGCAGAAACAAGTCAAATTTTGAGTATTTGAAAGAAATGGAAGATAGCAGTTGCTTCACTATGCAGTATAAAGTCAGATTGCTATGATGGGGATACTATTCTTCATAGACAAAATAATAAATATTCAATATAGAAAGGAAATTTTTAAAAAGAAAAGTTACCACATCTCTCCAAATTTAGATTAAATTCATAGCATGATAATGGCAGATACTTCATGAAGAAGTAATAACTCGCATTTTATTTCCAATGATTCCATGTTTGAGTCAAAATGAGAATGACTCATATTAAGTGTTTGTCTTGGCAAGTCACATTTAACTCTGATCTGAGGACCTGCACCAAAGACTAAGGAAACCCACAAAAGCTGTCCAGCCAACTCATAAAATAATATTGCCCATCAATTTTACTATGTGTCCCTAGTCCATTCATTCTCACGTGCTGCTGAACAACTTTAACATATCCTCAATCCTCACTCTCATGTGATAATCTCAAGTTTTACTTCATTGAAAAAAACCTAAAGCAACTGGAAGAGAACATGTACAGAATCCCATCTACCTCCCTAGTGGCATTTGTATTCACGAACTCTGCCTTGGCCTATTATCATAAAGTACTCATGGTCCTATGGAAAGCCAATCTTTTCCTACTTGTACACTAAATCCCTTTCTCTCTTGTCTTTTCCAAGACATTACTTCAGCAATTCTTACCTTTCTCCCCTGAAATCATAGATATTTTACTCTGTGATGACTCATTCCTATCATCAGATGCCCTTATTTTCTCATCATTAAAAAAATTTCTTGACCTCCCTTTTCTCACTAGCTATGGCCCCATTTCTCTGTTCCCCCTTATAGGATAATTGCTCACTATCTTCATTTCTCCTCTTATTCTCTCTTAAAATCACTCCAGACAAAATCTCTCCTTCAGCACCTCACCTCAATGCTCTATTCCTGTGTAGATCCCAGTACTTCCACTTTGTTAACCCCAATGATAAATTTCTTAGTTTTCATCTTACTTGACCTAGCAGCAGCATTTTACACAACTGACCGCTCTCTCTCCATTAATAAACTTTCTTCATTTGATTTCCTCCTTCAATGGTTGCTCCTTCTCAGATTCTTCCTATTTTCTCCAATCTTTTTCCTATCTATACTCATTCCTTGATGAGCACACATCTGTCTCAGAGCTTTAAGTACCATCTAAATGCCCAAATTTATGACTGGCTAGCTGCTACAATATCCAAAAAGTATAAGGATTCAAACACGACAAAGTTTATTTTTTAGTTATCTAACCATATTAGGTGGGGTTGAACAGGTTAGCAGGGTGGTCCTTAACCACACAGTCATTCAGGAACCTAGGCTGATGGACAATCTACCATTTCCACACAACACATGGCTTCCAACATACCCTAATAATCATCTCAGTTCCAGCCAGCCAGAAGGCAAAAACAGGATAGAAGATGTTTGTATGGGCCAGACCTAGAGGTGATATACTACACTTGTGTTCGTATTCCTTAGCTCAATCACATGACCATACCTAACTGCAAGGGAGAAATGGTGTCCAGCTGTGTATTCAAGAAGAAAATGAGACACGGATATGTTGAACAGTCTCTGCTATGGGGCCTCATTTCCAAACTCCTGACTCATATATCCGACTACTTACTTAACATCATAGATAGCTAATAGATATCTCAAACATAACACACCCAAAACTGAATTCTTGATCTGTGGCCTCCCCCTCCCTCTCAACAACTCTTTTTCTTGCACACCTTACACTCAATCTATCAACAAATCCTGCTGAATCTACTTTCAAAACATTCAAAATCTGAGCACTTCTCAATACTTCTGCTGCTACCAATCTGGCCTAGATAACAGCAAGAGCTTCCTCTCTGATCCCCCTGCTTCTACCTTGTCCCTTTACAGTCTCTTCTCAACCCAGCAACCAAAGCATTCCTGTTAAAATGTAAGTCAGATCATGTCACCCAGCTCTGGCTGTTCACACACTGAATGGCTTCCCATTTTACATAAAGCAAAAGGCCTTTGGCCATTCCTCCATCCCTCTAGGATTTCATCTCCTACTACTTACTTCCCTAATTCAAGCTACTCCAGCAACTTTGGCCCTCTTGCTGTCTCTTGAATAGGGAAGGCACATTCCAGAGCAGAATCTTTGAACTAGTTGGTTCTTTGGTCTGAAATGCTTCCCTTCTCCCTAAAGTGATTGTGCAAATGCCACCTTCTCAGGTAAGGCCTACTCTGACCTCCCTATTTTAAACTGTGACCAACCCCCAAGCCAATCCTACCCTGTCTAACTTTCATTTTTCCACAGTACTTATTACCTTCAAACATACTCCAACACACACACATACCTTCATCAGGATGTAGCTAGATAGGCTGGAGACCTTTGTTTTGTTTTCAAATGTACTCCTAAACACTATTTCACATATAGCAGGCTCTCAAATATTTATTGTATACATGAATACTTGTTTTCTCATGCAATGACTCAATAAATACAAAAGTCACCAAGGTAGTTTTGGATGGATGACAAAGCAACTGGTGACCACAGCTTTTAAAGATACGAAAATGCAAGTCATAATGCTTATAATTTTTCCTACAAAGCCAGGAGACAGTCTTTCTACTACTACATTAAGAAGTTTTACCTCTTTCCCATGAAGTGCTCACCCAATACATATATCAACATGTTGCCACTTCAAGTTTAATTCAATAATGGTTTAGAGATAACATTAATAGAAAGTAGTCAACATTCAAACAGTTCTACTCGGTCAATCATCAGTGCTACATCAAGAACTGCCAAAAGTTTTAACTAGAGTCTTTGCTAAGTATGTTACTGGACATGCTTATAAAAAACACACAAAGATTTCTGAAAGGAAAATTTTACATATACAGTATTTACCTTTTGTCTTGAAAATCAGCAGAAAAAAATAACACTACTATAATTCTGTGAAGGCTTTTAGATATTCATCATCTCACTTTATTTTCATACCACTCCTATGGTCTACTTAATGCATCTGGGCTACTAGAAGTTCAGTGCACAGCACAAGGAATGGGGAACAGGATTAAGAGATGCCAGCAAAAAGCAAGCACTAAACTTTGTTCTCATGTATAACGAAACTTAGTTGAGATTGCATAACTTACTATTAATATGAGAAGGCACAGGCAGGAGGAATATGAGTGGAATATTGTCAATGTTAGAGGCGATCATGTAAAAACTAGAGGGAAACAAACATTTTCAGTGGCTCTAGAATAATGACTATTCTGAATCATAATCTCTTCCCTATCTGAAGCTCTCTGATACTATTTCCATGGAAGTAATATAATGTATTAAAACAAAATACTGAGTTATTTAGAGGTAATCATCAATAGTACTTTATCTTTTTACAGTTAAAAAAAAGTTATAAAAGCATAATTGGTAATCATAGAAAAAAAGGATATTTCTATAGTAATAAATTACCTTCATACATTACCAGAAATTATGCTAACAAGAATTCTTTAAAAATAATCATACCTAAGCCTTAAATTAATAATTGTTTCTTTTTTCCCTCTAAGCTACAGAGAGATTTCTTAGAGAGTATAAAGTTTGAAACAGAGGAAAAGAGATGATACCCAAGTATGACAATACAAAAAGTAAAATATAAGATCTAATAACCATTTATAATTTTACTGTGGCACTAGTAATCTCCTTTAATATCAAAAATACATCTATTAATATAAGCCCAAACAGAAATTTATTTTGCAAAGTAAATGCTGTAAGGTAGGAAATAGTTTAAAAATATTAGGTCCAGCTCACACCTGTAATCCCAGCACTTTGGGAGGCCAAGGCAGGAGGATTGCTTGAGGCCAGGAGTTCAAGACCAGCGGGGGCAAGAGCGAGACCCCTGTCTCTACAGAAAATAGAAAAATTAGCCAGGTATGGTGGTGAACGCCTGTAGTCCCAGTTATTCAGCAGGCTGAGGCAGGAGGATGGCTTGAGCCAGGGAGTTAGAGGCTGCAGTGAGCTATGATTGTGCCATTGCACTCCAGCCTGGGCAACAGAGTGAGACCCTGTCTCAAAAAAAAAAAAATTAGGTCAATGGAGAAACACCCACAAGCAGTATATTAAACTGTTTTAAAATACTCCAAGGTAAGTGACTAATTCAAAGCATCCTAAAATTTTATTTAAGCTATTCTAAAAATAAAGTCAAAATTTTCTGGTGTTATTAATTTAAAGGTTATATATTTAGTACAAGAGAAATATAAAACAAATGTGAGCAGTTCTCAAATACAATTAAAATATCTTTTATAATAAGAAGATCGTCTTTTTTATTTTTTAAAAATACATTAATTTTGGAATGACAGGTGAAACAATCTGCCAAGATGTTATGTTTCTCTCTCCTTTTAAGTGCAGTTTCAAAATCTGCAAGATGGCCAAACAAAATTGTAATGACATTCCTTGCAACATGAACAAAAGCCTGGTCACTTTCTACCTTCCCAATTCTCACATGACCCCGTACTGGTCAGGTATTCCAGATTTATTCTCTATTAATGTGTGTTTCCTGACTTTTTGTTTTTAAATTATTAAGTGAAAATAATGATGAGAAACATCATTTTATGTTGTAAGGACACTCCCCGGGCTAAGCAGTAAAAACCTATCACCAGTGAAATTTGAAACAAGGTGAAGGCCCTATAAGCCCCACTGGAAAATACAGAAATATGACCAACCACTACATGTTTATCCTTAGCAAAAACATAACAATTTCTTGGTGCCTCTAAGATTAGCAAAGGTACTAATTCTGAAACATCACAGAACATGACATGGGTTTCAAAAGCAAGAATTCTTATAACTAATATGGAGAATAAGATAGCTAGTATCGTAAACTAATATCTTCCACAGTCTGACTGACATTTTCAAAGACTTTTCGGTGAATAAACATCTTAATACATTCGCTTTCTCCCATACATATTTTGATTACACTTCATAATTTTGCAATATGGTAAAAAGGATATGATGGCTTTTTGTGCAACCTACTACAGTATCTCTTTTATTTCTTAGCAGGAAATTAATTTTGGAGGATGATGGCATTTTTAGACAGGAGTCTCCGTCCTCCTCATTTGCCGGCAAATTAATTTTGGATAGAACTTTTTTTTTAACCTGCTCATGAACCTCACCACCACATAATTCAAGACAAAGGTGTATTAACTGTATACTGATGTAAGTCTTAAGTTTTTTTGGGGTAGAAAACATCTTTGAGAATCTTTAGAAAAGTATGGGTCCTTTCCTTCCAAAAGTACCATAACACAAGGAATTAAAAAATCAAATTTCAAAGTTCTAAAAATCCTCTGAACTGGACCTACCTAATTATAAGACTTAACTATAGAGCTATGGTAATTAAGACAGTGTGGTATTGGTCTTAAGACATATAGATCAATAAAACCATAGAATCCAAAACTCACAAACATAAGCAATTGATTTCAATAAAGGTGTCAAGGTAATTCAACAGAAGAAGGTTAGTCTTTTTGGACAAATGGGAAACAAATGGTCATCCATATGTGAAAGAATGAACTTTAACCACTACCTCACAATATGTACAAAAGTAACTCCAAATGGATCATAGACCTAAATGTAAAAGCTACGATTATAAAATAGCAAAAAAAATAGAAAAAGATTTTATGACCTTGAAATAGGCAAAAGATTTACTGCATAGGATGCAAAAAGCATAAACATAAAAGAAAAATTTGATAAATTGGACTTCATCAAAAAATAAAACTGCTCTTCAAAAGACACTTAGGAAAATGAAAAGACTAACCACAGCCTGTGATTCAAAACATGTATCTGATATAAAGGACTTGTACCCAGCATACATATATAGCACTTTACAGCTCTACAGTAAGAAGATAAATATCAAATAAGTAGCTTTAAATAGATACTTCACCAAACAAAATATACGTTTCATAATAAGCACATAAACAGATGTCCAACATCATTAGTTATTATGAAAATGCAAATTAAAACCACAAAGAGCTACTATCGTCTACCCATGGCTAAAACTAAGAAGACTAACAATTTCAATTGTTGCCAAGGAGTAACCAGAACTCTCATTCATTGTAGGTAGCAATGCAAAATGGTACTGCCCCTTTAGAAAAGTTTGATAGTTTCTTTCACAGTTAAGCATATACTTACCATACAACCTAACAATCCCAATTCTAGGTTCTCACTCAAGAGAAATGAAAACCAATGTCCACACAAAAACCTGATACCAAATGTTTATAGGAGTTTGATTCATAATTCCTAAAAAGTAGAAACAACCCAAATATCCATCAACTAGTAAATGTATAAACAAACTGTGGTACATCCACACAACAGAATACTACTAAGCAATAAACAGAAGCTAATTACTGATACATGCAACAACATGGATGAATCTCAAAAGCATTATACTAAGTATAAGAAGCCAAATACATAAGATTACCACTGTACAATTCCATTTATATGACTTTCTAGAAAAAGCAACACTTGAAATCAGAACAGTGTTTGCCAGGCACTAAGGGTGGAGGCTGGGACTGAATGCAAAGAAGAACTAGGGAACATTTTGGGATGATAGAAACATTCTGTATCTTGATTGTGGTGGCAGTTACAAAGTTTGTCAAAACTCAAATTGTACATTTAAAATGGTATGTTATATGTAATTAGATCCCAATAAACCTCATTTTTTAAAAAAGCAATTACGTTCCTTGAACTGTGATCTGATGAAAAAATTAAAAAAGCAATTATGAATTTTCAACTGATCTCTAAACCACGCCTTAATTTCAGAACCTCAAATGTAATACAGATTTATAGACCAGGAGTCAGAACACTTCAGCCCATGAACTGGCCTACTACCTATTTTTGTATAGCCCACAAGCTAAGCATAGTTTTTCTGTGTTTAAGTGGTTGAAAAAAAAATCAAAAGAAGATTATTTCATGACACATAAAAATGATACAAAATTCAAAGTTCAGTGTCTATAAGTAAGTTTTATTAGAACACCAAGAAGCTCATTTGTTTATATACATTGTCTATTATCTACTTTTGGGCTACCACAGTATTGCTGAGGAGTTGTGACAGGGATCATATGGCCCACAATCCCTAAAATATTTACTGCCTGACTCTTTACAAAAAATGTTTGCTGATCTCTGCCTTAGATACACGTTGATATTTTCTATGTGGATTATGATACCTAGGAAGAGTCACGCCAGCATAAACCTCTTTTCTACACGTAGTAGCTCTAAAATTTTTACAGCCATAAAAACCTTTTTTCAAGGAAACCAACATATAAACCAACCAAACAAAGCCTTGGGGTAACTTCTGAAGAAGGTCCTTGAAATCCCAAAACAGTATTTTTCACACAGCCTATTGCAACCAATTTGGCATCAATCTAACAAGCTGATTTTATGATTAACATAAAAAAAAGAGAGAGTTGAATAATATAGAAAATCAGAGCACCTCATATCTAGTAGATTCATTCACAAATTCTTTCACCAAATATCTCAGTACCTATGCACCAGGTATTGTGAATCCTCATTATAAATGAGGATTTAAAAAAAAAAAGTATAAAACAGACAAAAACTATTTTATATACTAAAGCTCTGGTGTAATTTGAAAACCACCATCCTTGGTACATCTGTCCCAAAAGTGTTGTCAGCAACAGCAGCTACATTACAAGAATGAAAATGATGTTTCATTTGATGTTACAGAGCTTCCAGAAGATATAAAGTTAATTGAGTTCAAAGCAATTTTTATATTCTGTATCAAGGGCATTCCCAGGACCCAGAAAGGAAAGTTACTGGGCATCAATTTCCCTCTATAAGCATAGTCTTGATAAGGGAAGGAGCAAGAATAATAGTTTTTTTTAAGCCCAGGAGAATACGTGGAAACCAAAACAATCTCAGAGGGTAGAGGGGAGAAAAAAAATAATTGGTTAATGTTAGGATGGAGGCTGTATTAAGAGTTTCTTCTGACTACCATGATAATGAAGTATGATTGTAAATTAGGTTGGGAGCCAAAAGAAACTGAAAAATAAAAACCACCTCCCAGGACATGTCAATGCCTCCACAAAATATTTAAGGAAGGAATGGAACCAATGAGGATATATTTGTTCTTATACTAACATGAAGTTAATCTATAACACAATGATTAAGAAAGCACTATTTAACCTTAAAAACAGAAAAGCTCCCAAACCCTATTTTGAATTCAGAAGTTCTGTAGTAACTACTGCTGATTCTTACTTGACAGAATAACCAACATAGGTGAAACAGACAAAGAGAATGAGTAAAGGACTCAAAACAACTTAACTTCTGAGGAAGAAAAAATCTAGAAGAAAAAATAAATAAAAAAAAAAGAAAAAAATCTAGGAAGAGCTACTGATTTAAAAAAAAAGGCGTATCTTAATGACAATTTGAGGCAGAAATATAAGAAGATTAGGAACATACTGGATTTCATAAAACAAGGGGATTATGACACAAAATGTTCACTAAGCACTCAACTAAGTTAATATCAAAGAAACAAAATGCACCTATGCAGTTCTGAAGGAGGAAACAAATTTCTGATTGCACAGAAAGTGAAAAGAAAAAACACTAAAGTAGTCATCCCACTCTACAACACAGTGGGTATCAGGTCTTAGAAAATGCCAAAAAACAATGGAGCCTACTACTTCCCTCTCTTCCCCATCACTCATAAAACATAGATTTCCAGCTGCTATAGCCAGATCCACTTCCTATTCATTCTAATAAGGAAAGCAAGATACAGAAAAACAAGAAAAGTCAGACTGCTCTAGCCTGTTATCCTAATTTTTCTGGCCTATTATACAAATATGTACGATTAAATCAAGTTTATGCTCACATTTACTACATTCAAGGAGTCAAACACACAGTCCAACATTCCTTTCTTAGCTGTTTACTGACAATCAATTCCTTTAATGGCCAGCATATACAAATAACTGACAGATAACTTTCTAAATAGAAAGAGTGAGTGGATGCCTGAAAGGGGGAGTTGATTATGTAAGGAGAGAGAGAGAGTACAAAAAGAGAACACTAGAAATACCAAAGACAAACAGCTATTTTATAATTTTGCCAAAAGTGTACCCTTGAATATATTCAGACAAGTATTAGCAATAACCAGTACTGCACAAGCACCTATCTTAGTGGGAATACCACTTTTCAGAGGTATGATGCAATCCAACCTGGCATGGTTCACAAAGATGTATTTTAATACAGTGGACCTCATTATAAAGGAGATCCTATCACAGAATATTCCCTAGTCAACGATTATAATTACACAGCTTAGACAAGATTGACGATACGAGATCTTGAAAACAGAACGTAATAAAATTGTACTTGTAATGCAATTGTATGAAGCTCCCATCTACAGAAAGACAGCACAAGAAGAACAGTTAATAAATATCACACCCTGGTATCACACATTTTAAAAATTAAATGTATTTATTATACTGTATGGTCACATTATATCATATACTATATTGTACCATCTGGTCATAGAAAGTAACATCAAGGAAATATAAATGGTCAGAAGCAAATGTTTAATGCCAAAAGTATAAGCACTTTCATTTGATAAATATTTAATAAGCTCCCATCATTTACCAGAATATTCTATTCTGAGCATCTACAAAGTAATACAAATACAGGACATGATACTTGTTCACTTCCAAACACAATTTTAAAAACTAAAATCTACATCTTATGTTCAAAATATTTAACACTAAAAAAATTAAAAACAACCTTATACCCCCCAAAATGATCAGTTAAATAAATCATAGTATATCTAATGATACGTAAAAAGTTTTGCTATAAGTTTTTAAAAATTAAAAAACTATATACAGTGTATTATATAAGTATAAAAAAGAATAGAATACACTAAAATGTTTATAGTAATAATATCTTAGTGGTGAGAGTACAGATTTTTCTTTTTACTTTTTTTTTTTTTTTTTGAGACAGAGTCTCACTCTCGCCTGGGGCGAGTGCCGTGGCGTCAGCCTAGCTCACAGCAACCTCAAACTCCTGGGCTCGAGCAATCCTACTGTCTCAGCCTCCCAAGTAGCTGGGACTACAGGCATGCGCCACCATGCCCGGCTAATTTTTTCTATATATTTTTAGCTGTCCAATTAATTTCTTTCTATTTTTGGTAGAGACGGGGTCTCGCTCTTGCTCAGGCTGGTCTCGAACTCCTGAGCTCAAACAATCCACCCGCCTCGGCCTCCCAGAGTGCTAGGATTATAGGCGTGAGCCACCACGCCCGGCCTCTTTTTACTTTTTGTACTTTTATTTTTCTAATTTTCTCATAATGAACATGCTTTCCCCCGTAATTAGAGTTTTTATTGCAGCTGAAATTTCCCTCTGAGAAATTAAAAAAAAAAACAAAAACCCCTATATTTTACTGTCAGGTAAGATAAATCTTTAGAATAAAATGTGTCATTACACACAAGCACAATTTTTCATTTCTTTCTATGTACTTCACAATTTTAAGAAATTCCTTTAAGTATATATAAGGAAGACAGTTCAATTAAAAGACCACAGTACATTTCAGTTTCCACTGAATTAATATCAACTTTAAATTTAAAATTATTTCCCAGAGAAATTTATCTATATTTAAGAGATCCATTTTTAAATCATTTATCACTCCCCCACCAAATACATTTATTATTAGTTCACAAGAAAATGCACAGGAAAAACTACTATTCATCACTAAACATTAAAACTTGGGTGGAGGGGACAGTGGGAAACACTTGACTTTCAACTAAATAAAATTCATTAAGAGTATCCTTATAGTTTCAGAAGATACCATATGCTTTCCAAATAGCGGCAATTTAAACAAATTCACCTAGCCTAGAGGTTCTCAATCACTGGTACATGGGAATTGCTCAGGAAGTATAGCAAATATAGAAGCCCATGGCCCTAGTTTTCACCTACTAAATCAGAATCTTCAGGGGGTAGAGTTCCAAACAATCTGGCCCTTTCAAATAAAATAGCAGGGTAGAGATTTTACTAAACAAAAGCCTTCTCTATAGAACTGCAAATTGTTCTAATAACTCTGAAACAAAGTTCATAATATAAACAATGTTATAACAAGAAAATTACAATTTCATAACCTCTACCCATTATTTTATCCTTTCTACTCTGTAGCAGTCTTCAAACAAGATACAACTGAACAAAACCACACGTGTATCACAGAGTACATAAAGCCCAGAGGCACCTGTGCTTGGTAAGACAAAGGCATATCCGATTCCTGGAGAAAACAGACAGCAGATGTGACCCCTAGTATTTATCCATTAAAAACAATGTATCCTAAAAATAAATTTCCATGTCAACGAAACAAAGCTGTTTATAAATAAGAAGGAATGTGGAGGTGTGGGGAAGACAAGAGGAAGCTTCAGAAAGTTAAGTACCAAAAGCCAGGAAACAAGGCAAAATGAATTGTAACTGGGGACAAGTGAAACAGAATAAACCAGGAAAAGGAAGAAAAGCTTTATCCTTAGAATCCAAGAAGTCTGGGGAAATGAACAGATATTACAGGAAACTGAGCTGAGCAGAAATGCAAGCTGGAAAGTGATTTTTAAGAAATAAGAAAAAAATGAGAAATTTAGAATAGATCAAATGATGGTACAGAACACATTTTGGGAATATAGGTAAAGATGGTATAAAAGGGTGGAAAACCAGTATTATTGTGAACTGATACTAAACAAAGCAAGCGTATTGGATGAATTTCCAAAGTAAAGATGATGAAGCAGGAAAAAGAACTGCATAGAGAGAAGAAAGAATGAGACATTATGAGAATTGGGAAACAAGATGTAAGTAGTAGGTAGGAAAGAGAACTTTGCGCAAAGTCAACAGAATAAGTCGCATTAACCTAATCAATAATTGTAAAGCACAGTTATACCATGTATTATCTTATTATTTGTAAAGCATAATAAAGTATGTTGTTTTATGCAATAAAATACCAAATGCTTATAATAAAGTTTATGTAATAAAAACAAAATGTAAATAAAATAATTTGATGAGGTATTAAGAGGCTGAATAATGCAAAAATAGGCTGAGAGAAGCACAGACTAAAGGAAACGAAAAAGAGAAAGGGAAAAAAAGACAAAAAGGAAGACAACACACAGAAATCAATCAAAGCTATATTAAACAGGCAGGAATAAAAAGGTGTGAAAGCATAGTGGAAGACTAGCTAAAAAGTGCCACCAGTGCAGGGGTGAAAAGAGCCAAGTGAAACTTGATGGAATCTTGACAGCTTCAGGGTTCAGAAAGTAAGTAGCTTCAAAGTGTCCAGAAGGATTTGTGAAGATAACAATAGATAGCAACGTTAGGGAGCAGTGGAATAAAGTAGAGAGCCTCAAGAGGACTAGGGGTAAGAGAAGAGCAAAAATGGTCTTAAGTGGAAGCTGAGGTTAGAAGGCAGGCAGGTCCGACAACTGGAAAATGAGTGGGGCGGCATATAAAAATGGGATGGGGGTTACCAGTCAACGATAGAACACTGACAAACATTAGGAATGGGGGACTAGAGACCAGAAAGGAAAAGACATCGGAGACATTGCGATTTGGAGTTGAAAAAGTAAAGGCTAAATCAAAACCATCCGCTGTGTAAAACAGGTGAAGAGAAATCCCCAAACAAGTAGAAAGGTGGGGGGTGGGGAGCACCGGCCTGAAAAGGCGGACGGTCAGGGAGAGTAGAGAGGGAACGATGCGCCCCATCATCCCGATGCCCATGTAATAATTACACAGGACAGTAACTCGGGCTGGGGTCCCCGCCAGGGTTAGTAACCTACATCCTCCACCCGGACGCCGCCGCCGCCACCCTCCCCCCGCCCCAGTAACAAAAACATCTAAGAGATGCCGGGCTGGATACCTCAGCCAGTTGTGACCTTCTCGGACCAACCCTGAGTTTCGCCCCCTATTGATAGCCTCCGGCTCAACCACAGCTGCCCCAATCCCCACATCTGGGGTGGGGGCCAGGGAACCCCCCCCAACCCCGGCCATTGTGTGTGTTTACGTAGCTAGAAGCTGCATGACGGACAGGGACACGGGGGCGATGCCCACCTCCCACCCCGCGGAGCCGACCGGAGAAGGTGGCTGAGGGCACCAGAGCCCCCACGGACGCCTCTTTCCCCCAAATAAACACCAGCCAGCAGAGCCAGGAGTCGGGAGGGGCGTCAGGGTGGCACCGGCACTTACCTCCTCCGGAATGGCAGGGTCCGCGGCTGAAGAGGCCGCGGCGCCGGCGCCGGCCTCGGGCTCCATGTCCCCGTTGAACAGAGCCTGGCCCTGCTCCGCGCCGCCGCCGCCGCCGCTTAGCGCCGCCATCTTATAACCGAGAGCCGGGGCCCGAGCGGCCGCTGCTGGGCGGGGAGGGGGAAGGGAGGCGGAGGGCGGGGGAAGGCGGAGGCGGAGGCGCGGGGGGCGCGGGGAGGGGCGGCCCGGGCAGCGCCGCGGGCGGAGGGCGCCTGGGCCACTTCAGGTACCGGCCCGCGGCCCCGGGCGCAGGCGAGCCTGAGGGGATTGGGGGAAGGACGCCAGGGAGGGGGTAAGGGGGCGGAGACGACTAGAAGTCGCCGCGGCAACGGCGTCACCCGCTTGTCACGGTCGTGACGTCACCCCGGGTGCGTGACGTAATCTAAGGAGCGCCCTCGCGCCGTTGTCAGGGGAGGGTTCCTTCCCCGCCAACCACCCGCGCGCTCACACTTTTCCTCCGCACCGTTTCCATGGCTCCCATTTCCTACTTTCTTCTCATCTCCTGCGTCCTCAGCTTGTTCTGTAAGGTGGGATTTACTAGAAAAGCTGGGGTGGTGTTCAAGGAGAAGTCGAAATCCTAGAGGGAGGAAGGCGGGGAAGCCCATACTACTTGTTATTTCCATTACAACCAACGTCGCCGTGTCACAAAAATAAGGACTGAAACCCCAAGCTTGAAACACTCAAGCAGAATTTGATAGAAATATATTTGGGAACAGCTAAATTAGAAGTGTGGTGCTTGTTTCCTTTTCATTGAAGGATTTGGCCTATTAAAGTGAGTCTAAATGGAAGTCTAAAAGCTTTTCTTCATCGTTGAGGAATAAAATGTTTTCTTTTAGTGTATTTTTCGTTTTCCAGATTCATTCATTTATAAACATCAATCGAGTGAGCTTTTTCTATGCCCTAAGGCCTGAACAAGGCACATAGCATTCTAGACATCCCAAGCATCAAAACTAATCATTTTTATTTTGAAGAAAATGATTCAAAATATTTTATATACTTTGTGCCTTTCATGAAGAGAATATTCCAAGGCATTGTATGTGCAAAATATGTATGAAAACAGTTGAGAGAGCAGAGGTAAATTCTCTTTGACAGAATGGAATTAGTTAAAGAAACCCAATTCATTATTAAAAATACATTTATCTAAAAGGAAGGGGGAATGATTGGAAAAGAAAATTTTAAAGAAGTGAGAAACAGGAGGGAGAAACATAGTAGAAGTTACTGTGGGCTCCCAATAGTGAATCACCAAAGTAACCTAAACATGAAGTCATGGAAAGCTTGAGTGGACTCTGCCTTTTTGTACTTCCCATGAGGGGGGAAGTCACCAGTGACCTCCTTATTGTATTTAGGATGATTCAAGAGATAGAAAGCTGTCCTACTGACTTCTGAAACAAGATGTCTGCATATTGATAGGGTCCCCATGAGCCTGGGAGCTGATGCAAGAATACAACCTATCAAATGAGCATGCTATGTTTTGTCAACTTCATTGTACATTCTCTTCCAAGTAGGAAAGTTTCCTTGGATGAAATTTAAATCAAACAGTGGCTTGGCAAATACAGAGTATATGAATATGATCAAAGGGATTATTGTCTTCAAGCTAAACTAATCCGAAGCACCTTTCTTTACTATAAAGACATACTTTGAAGCCAACTGAAATAGCACCATCAACGGGTCATGGCACCCTTTCCCCTGACTTCATCAGAAAGACAACTGCCAGGGTTTTTCTTAATTCTGTAACTATCCTATTTCATTTTTTAAAAATTAGCCCCTAAAAATATATCATTATAACACTTCCTTGTAACATTGACAGTCCTAAGGGTTTTTTACTTTTTTCTGTTGGTTCCATTTTGAATTATAGCCTTACTTATCAGCATCAATCTGTAGATCATATCTTACTTGATGATTTCTCCCTAGGATGACTGGTTTCATCCATTTAATATTGATTCTTATTAGCTTCCATTTACTCAGCATTATTCTGACTTTGTCTTCAAATTCTGCATGTATCCTCTTTTATTTCCTTAGGCCATTCTAAAGTTCCACAGTATCCAGATAAGAAACAACAGAGCAAGCATAAACTTTGGAGTCCAGAGATAAGGATTTTAGTGTCAGCATGCCCCATCTTGGCTATGTAATCTCAAACAGGTAAACTTAAATCCCTGTTTTTTTGTTTTGGTTTTTAATCTATAAAATGAGGATGATAATAATGCCAGTCCAGCCTACCTAACTATATCATTGTGAGGATCAAACATTATGGTTTTTTCCTTTGCAAAGTAAAAAATTATTCTCTCAGCCAGAATACAGACAAGGCATAGCAAAGATAATTTATCTGTGCTCCATGATGTCTGGAACCTCAGCTGGGAAGACTCAATTCCTGGGATTATGTTAATGGTTGGAGATTGGAATCCTTTAGAGGCATATTTACTGATACGGCAGCTGGGGCAGTCAGACAGAATACGTAAACATACTCTATTCATGTGGCCTGGGCTTCCTTCTAGCATGGCTGCCTCAAGGTAGTCAGACTTCTTACAAAGCAGCTCAGGGCTTCAAATGATAGTGTTCCAGTAAGAAAGATGAAAACTGTGTTGCATTTTATAATCTAGCCTCCAAAGTCACAGGGCATCACTTCTGCTCCATTTTATTGGATACAAGTAAGTCACTAGTCTGTCTCAAATTCATGGACAGGATATATAGATCCCACCTCTCAATGGAAGAAGTGTCAAAAGATTTACAGACATGTTTTTAAACCACCACAGTTCGTGTTTAGAATAATGAAATGCCTACTCTGTAGAACTGGCTACTCACCCTCACCTCCTCTCAAAGGGATTCTATACCCAATCAAATTCTTCCCCCTTTATTATTGGGAATCACCAAGATGTATCTCAGTATGCTAATGAACAAATACTTACCTTCTTTTTTCAGCTCTAAGGCCTCCACTGCATGCAAAAAATAGATGCAGGTCCTTTGCCATTTGACAGAGCCTAACTGTCTTCTCTTGGACACTTCTCCCAAATCCCAATCCTGCCATAGGCAGAGTTGAATGTGCTGAAACCCTCCACACAAAACAGTGTTCCTAAAGCCTGTGATGAGTCAAGCCGGTTTGTCTTCTGAGCAGAAACAGAGAACACTTCCCCTTTGTGTTGTAGTGTGCCATATGAACTTCAAAGCCACATTATCTTGCATTCTCAAGTCTTACAGACATTTTAGTCAACAGTTTAGGTTTTGCTCACAATCCCCTTTTCCGCTAAGGTATTCATGTATTCACAGGAAGCTGGAAAACAAATCTAGGTGTGAGGCACTACGCAGAGCTATTGCACCAGTTGATGACTGAGATGCTGGTAAGAGCTTTGCTGCTATCTCTGACTGTTTCTTCCCTGGAGATGAGTTTATTTCCAACTGGTATTTCTATCTTGAATCTTGCATTCTAATAGACATTGAATAGTCCCACCAGTGAGCCAGACATGCCCCACTAAGTCTGATCCCACATTAATATGGCCAACTACTAGAAAACAAGCAGCCCCTAGGAAACTTCTATAGCTTCAGCAAGGTTCAATGATGTGTAGCTGATCACAGTTTAATATTTTCTTTATGAATCAAGCATCATTATAACCAATGCATCCTGTGTTGTTTAAGAGAGGGATACTCTCAGATGCTATTTAGGTGTGTATAGAAAATAGAATCATAGAGTTATTTTAGCAGAACTTTCCCACTGAGAGACACTTGGAATCCATTCTGTGGAATTCCAGACTCCATCCAAATACTTTAGTGATGAGTACCTCACTAATAAAGTACATTCAACTCTATTTATTTCTGATGTTGAATTGAAATCCTCATCTTTATGACATCTATATTCTGGTCTGAGTTTTGCCTTCTAGAGAAACACAGGATGACTCTATTTGTCATCCTGTGTAATTGCTTTCAAGTATTTGAAGAGTGTTCTCTTTCCTTTAGTTCTCTCCTCAAAGCATTTTCTTTTATTTCTCTGTGATCTTTTCAATGTTCCTTTTAAAATAGTCCTATGAATTGAACACTGTTCCAGATTTGGTCCAACCAACAAAGAATAGAATCTCTAATTGAAATAACCTAGAAACCATACTTCAGTTAATATAATCAAAGATCATATAAGCGGCCCCACCCTGTTATTGGTATACATGAAGCTTGTGGTCAAAAAAGATCCTTGTTGTTTTATTTTTAGTAAAATGCTATTATACCAAGTCTAGATTTTTCAATCTTTTCAGCATTGTGGTCCTCTCCCCTACTGTTATCTCCTGTTTCCCAGACTTTCTAATTTTTGCCTATGAAAGAAGACCTTGGTTCTAGATTCATGAAATGTATTGGGTATTATATTTCTGACATTTAACAAAGGATAGTTATATCAGAATGTTATTTTATCTTATAACGTCTTGCATACACTACCCTTGGTGTGTTAATAAGATACAGAGTTCTTTGAAATGTTCTTTGTGAATTTGGTATTTTTTGGTGTTAAATTTTTTTAAGTTTCTTTTATTGTAAGTGCAACAGACTAGACTATATACAGTATGTTACTTTTGGCAAAAGAAAGGGGGGGAACTATATATAATGAATATATATATTATACATATGATGAAATGGTAACTGATAAGAGATGGGTAAGAACAGGGTGGAGTGGATTAGGTGGGAGTGAAACTTCTCTGGTATATTGTTTAACATAGTTTTAATTTATGAGACAAATAATAGAGTAAAATCTAAACAAATGAACCTAATTATATATCAAATTAATAATACAATCGCACAGAGAAAATGATTAATTCAAGTAGCTTTTGATTGTCATTTTCTGACTGTAAATTTACACTGTGTCAAATTAGCTAAACTGGAACTGCTTCCCAGAATTCCCTTCCATCATCTAAGACTTGTTTAAATGCAGCCACTCCTTAAATACAGACCCCGGGAGGGTCCAGAGCAAACTCCCTTCACCAACGCTATAAAAAGGGCATTTGTGAGGATGCCTCTTGGAGATCCGTACTGGCTTTCTGTGAACCAGAAATGACAATGAGCACTGCTGCCATCTCGATAGGATGCACATTTAACTCTGTGGTGAAGGACACTGGCTTCTCCTGCAGGATTCCCCATCATGAAAGTTGGGATGAGAGTGTGAGGTAGTGAGAGTCTGACTGTGTTGCAGTCCCTCCTCGGGGGTTCCAGCTCACAGATTTCACTTTAGGCTTGCTTCTCCCACCTCACCTCCATCCTTCCTTCCTGATTATCTGCCCTGAGGATTTTAGGTTCCAGCAGCAGACACAAAAACACCAGCCTCACATAGTCTATTTAACCAGTTCCACAATTGCATAAAATCAAACCACTATCGTAAATTCCTTATTATTTACATTTCCTAGTGTTTCTGCCTCTGACTGAGTACTGACTGGAATATAATCTAAGGACAAAACAAAGTACAAATTAATCTTTAACTTCATTTAGAAGGTTTGTTATTGATAATGATATTGGTTTTGTAATTCTGAAACAATTTTTGTATTTATCATGGAATAGAACAAATGAACACATATATTGATGTTGGGAATCAGAGTTCTAACTGTGGGAAAAGTGAGAAACAAATATGGAACAAGGGAAATTGGAGAAGAACCCTGTGGTGTTGGATTTGAATTTGAGGTAGCATATGAACATAGGATTATATATGTGTATTCATACATCCTCAGCTCTGTGCTGCACTGAAAGAGGTACTTAGGAGTAGCAATAAGTAAGCCTGGAGCCTGGACCTTGATTTTGAAATGCCATTCTCCACTAAAAGTAACCAGGGCTTCTCTGAGAAATGGCTGATTCCAGATCTGGGGCAGAAAATATATAAATTGGGCTTGCATGGGATGAACCTTGGTATACTCGAGAACAATGACATTATTAAAGACTACTAGGTCATTTCAAAAGGAGCCATCAACAAGACTTCCACTGGTCCAAAATGGGACAATTGGAAGATAAAAAATAAAAATAGCAGGAATAGATTACAATATATTCAATTTTTAAAAATCTGTAAATCCATAGTGATGAGAGAAAGAAAAAGAGAGAGAAAGGTATTGAAAGAAAGAGGTGTGAAGCACAGCTCCTTTGTAGAGAAGAATGCTAGAGAAGGAACGACAGATTTAGAAAAATCACCATTTTGCAACCACCAATATAATTACTACGGTCAGTACTGTCAGTCTCATGGTTTTATAATACTGTCATGTAGATCCCTCTTTTTTTTTTTTTTACCTATAACATGAATTTATTGTGTGTTTTAGTCACAAATTTTGAATACAAAAAATTACATTTGAAATAAAATTGAACTACCAGAAAAAGGATTGTAATCAATGCTCTATCAAAGTCTAAAGAATTTAAACAACTTTTCACAAATTGTTCTTCTAAAGAAATTACAGTCAAAATATAAACAAGTAAAAAATGATATAATGAAACATAAAATTTCTGTGGCTTTTTGGACTACAATATGAAATATTAGATCATTTCGGTAAAAAAAGTATTTGGCAAATTTTTGAGTCACACAAACAAACCTATCAGTTAAAACTCTATGTGAATAAAAACCACTGAACTATACACTTTACAAGGGTGAATTTTTTATTATATAAATTATACATAACATAAAATTTATCATTTTAACCACTTTTAAGGTTAGAGTTCAGTGGCATTAAGTACGTTCACCATCACCCACCTCCAGAACTTTTTCAAAAAGGTAAATTTTATGATATGTGAATTATATACTAATAAAGCTGTTATTTAAAAATCTATCAAAAGTAAAGGTACATGAAGGAACTTTCAGGAATGATGAAGATATTTGTATCTTGACTTGGGTGATGGTTATATGGTGCATTCATTTGTCAAAACTCATCAAAGTGAACAATTAAAATACATGCAATTTATTGTACATAAAATAGACAAAGCAATACAAACTATCAAAACTCGCGATACTTTGAAAGACATATTCTAATTTTTAAATCTTTCTATAATGAGTAATTATATTCAAATAGATCTAAAATATACATCCAATTTCTTTAATAAAGTTGGAGAACTAATGGCATAGAGATTTTTCTTTGGGTATTAAAATTTACTTTTCAAAGTTTTATATTAACAGATGTTATTTCTAACATTCACAAATATGAAAATAATTTTTTTAAATAGAAAACTATAGTCTAATTTATAAAAAATAACATAAGTATATTTAGATATGTTTATGGTTCAATACATGAACCAAGCTGATTCCAATTGTTTCAGCAGTTGTGTAACATGAAATTCCTAAATTATGTTACTGATATATATAAATTTTATAATTTACAGTTGATATTAATATTAAATCTTACCTAGGAAACAACCAGCCTCCTGCCTTTAGATTCTTCAGTCTTTTCTTCACCATTATGAGAGGTACAATTTTCACTTCTGAAGAACAATTCCTTGTGGAAGCTATACTATGTCTTCCTGTTTTGGAAACTGCACACTGACCAACTGAAGTCTCCTGAAATTCTCCCTCATCAAGAAGCGATGATTTGATATATACAGCTCAAGTGTCAACAAGACTCTCTCCAGCAGCCATTAGGGGATTATACTGGCTGTCAACAGGTGACCTTCCACTGCTCTTTATTTCATCAAACATTTTTGCACACTCTGAGTGTCAATCCAGGCATAAGCCTTGCTGCAGTTTCCCAGTTGATGGTTTGAGGGATTCTAATTAATGGATAAATGATCATGTCCAACACCATTTGGTTGTTATTGTTCAGGAAATTGTTGTTTTCTGAATGTCCACAACTCATCCTTTAGAATTTGTTGAAGGGCCAGTGTGGTGTAGTAGTTAAGAGTGTAGACTCTGGAGCCAGATTGTCCAAGTTGCATTCTGCTTCTACCACTTAAGGTATTATCTGGCTCAGATCAGTTAGCCTCCATGCCTCAATTTCCTCATCTCCACAGGGCCGTGGTGCCCTCTCCTCTTATTAATGATAATGGGAGAAGTATACCTTTATAATGGAGTGATGTGGCAGTCACCACGTTAACCATGCTATCGAATTTAGCATCACCAACAGGGATACAAGTCAACATTATGTAAGTCCTCATGCCATGTATCATCTATCTAGTACAGGTATTTGGGACAAAAAGTGCTTATCCTGAATGTAAACATAAGGAAATAATCAAATCTAGAATATAGGACATTATACAAGACAAGTGACTCTAACTCTTTAAAAATTCAATATCATGAGAAACAAAAAAGTCAAGGATAAGGAACTATATTCTGGATGAAAAGGTGTTAAATGCAAGAACCAAATGCAATGCATGAAACAACTGAATCCTGGATAAGAAAATAAACTATAAAAGATATTTTTTAAATAATTGGGGGAATTTAAATATGGGTGAATATCAAGCAATACGTATGAATTAATGTTGATTAATTTAATTAATGTTAATATCCTTTTAATAAAAAAGAGAGATAGGTTCTCACTATGTTGCCCAGGTTACTTTCCAACTCCTGGGCTTAAGCAATCCTCCTGCCTCAGCCTCCCGAGTAGCTGGGACTACTAGTGTGTGCCATCACACCCAGCTTTAATATCCTTATTTTTGTGAGATAAATACTGAAGTGTTTAGGGATAAAATATCCCTGTGTTTTAAACTCACTTTAAAATGGTTCAGAAGAAAATGAAGATAGAAATAAAGAAAAAGTGACAAATATTAATAATTGGGGGCAATCTTGATGAAGGATGTAGTAATTATTAAATACTATGCTTTTTAACTTTTCAGTACATTTGAAATTTTTCAAAAGAAGTTGGAGGAAATGTTTCTTTGTATACAAAAAATAATACACGCTTATGATGAAATGTTGCAGTGAGTTTCTTTCTAAACGAATGTTTCTTTCAGGCAATTAACAACTTCTTAGGCAGCTGTTACTGTTACTACTGCATTGTTACTTTCTTGCATTATCTGCCTAAG